>JAPYYV010003683.1:0-17883 GCA_030522625.1 Copidosoma aretas
GAAAAGGAAGAAAGGGAACAAGCCGCTGAAAAACTTAAAAAGCAAGCCCAAGAAAACCAAATTTTAGCCACTACGTTTGATTCAAATAAAAAGTTAGATAATTATAAAGATAAAACTAAACAAAAAAATTCTCACAATGAATATATTGCAGGACCATCAGAAAAATCGGATATACCAAGATATGAAAAATTCAGTGATATACAGGCGGACATACAGTTCCAAGATGAGTATAATAATTTAATTTTGGCTGAAAGAGGAGATAGTCCTAATACCTTTGTATGCCCCGACATCAAAAGTAATGAAAACAATCAGGGTAAATATAGTAACTTACCTTACAACAAGTCTCAATACTTATTACTTGACATTCCCCACTGCGATAACAGCATGAATCGATGCGATTATAACTTAGAACAACAAAATAGAGATAAATCAGTTAAATATACTATCAAAGCCCGCACACGATAGTTAGTACAAATTAACTTGATAAACACTCAAGTAACCGAAGGTTATTTGACGCGAATAGATGTAGGAAATGATAAAATATATTTAGGTGAGGGAATAGTGCGCAATGATAACGATCTATGTACTATATTGGCTATTAACACTAGTGAAAGAAATGTTACAATTGACGTAGTCCCAAAGGAGATTTTACCCTTTAAGTATATAACCCCCGAATTTGACCCTGATACTAATAGCGAAGAAGAAATTCTCATAGTTGAAAATGATTTTGAACGAGTAGAAACACTCAAGGAACTCGTGCGTACAGGTCATTTAAATTTAGAAGAGCGAGATAGGATTTACAGTTTAATAAAAGAATATCCTGACATCTTCTTACTACCAGAAGAGTCCCTACCTTGTACAAATCAAGTAGCACATGAAATTTCGACAGAAAATAATATCCCAATCAACACCAAACAATACCATCCTCCGGTGCATAGAAAAGTTTTGGAGGATCATATAAATAAAAAACTTATGATGGAATCATTGAACCTTTGTCATCACCATATAATTCTTCTCTTTGGATTGTTCCGAAAAAACCAGACAGTCAAAGAAATCCAAGATGGAGGGTTGTGATTAATTTTAGAAATTAAAATAAAAAAACCATACGTGATGGATACCCGTTACCAAACATATCTGATATCATGGATCAGTTAGGCGGGTCAGTGTACTTTTCAGTGCTCGATTAAGCAAGTGGATTTCAACGAATAGCGATGGCTGAACAAGACAAATTCAAAACTGCCTTTACAACACCACACGGACATTACCAATAGATCCGTATGCCAGAAGGTTTATAAAATGCACCAGCTACCTTCCAACGATAAATGGATTCAATACTAAGAGGTTTACTAACTGTTGAAATGCTAGTGTACCTAGATGATGTTATAGTCTATGCAAAAGATTTAGTATATCATGATCGAAAAGTTAAATTACTTTTCGATAGGTTAAGAGCAGCAAGAATGGTTCTTCAACCAGACAAAGTCAAGTTTTTAAGAAAAGAAGTAATATTCCTTGGCCATATAGTAAGTGAAAAGGGAATTAAACCTGATCGTAAAAAGATACAAGCAGTGAAAGAATTTCCTATTCCAAAGACCGTGAAAAATATTAGGCAATTTTTAGGTTAATCGGTTATTATAGGCGTTTTATAAAAGATTTTTCGAAAATCGCAAAACCTCTGTCAGATCTACTAAAGAAAGGAGAAAAATTTGAATGGACTGATGGTAATACAAAAAGCTTTGATACATTGAAAGACCATCTATGTAAAGAACCTATACTGCGATTTTCCGATTTGAGTAAACCATTTAAGTTAACAACAGACGCCTCTAACTATGTTAAGTCAAGTTCAGGAGGGATTCGACCACCCAGTCGCTTATCTTTCAAGAACTTTAAATAAAGCCGAAATAAATTATTTAACGACCGAAAAAGAATGTTTAGTTGCCCTATATGCAATGCATCATTTTTGCTCTTATTTATTAGGAAATAAATGTGTACTTGTAGCCGATCATGAGCCCTTGAATTGGATGCATACTAGAAAAGATCCAGGACAACGCCTAATGCGTTGGATGTTTAAATTGACTATTATGAATGTACTTTCCAATATAAACCCGGAAAACTTAACACAAATGCAGATGCACTTTCTAGAAACCCCGTAGGACCATTTTTACATGCAGAAAATGACATAAATTACAGATTACTGCTGTTAAGAATAATGATGATTGGTCGAAAAAGAATAGAAAATAAAAAGAAGACAGAATTAAAAAATCAGAGGAAAGGAACAGTTACATCCAAGCCAACAACCGCCAAATCTAAAACATCGCCAGCAACTCGGAAGGAGGTAATGGAAACGACAAAAACTAGGAGCATTACCGAATCGGGGACAAATGTACCTCAATCGGCCAGGGATCCAGGACGACCACTTGGTTTAACAACAAATAAAGAACGACCAAAATTAGATCATAGTGTTATTGCTCATAGAACTCGAACAAAAACAGTGGCGCAATCTAAACCAACATCATCTATCTTGTCGGGTACAAAATAAAATGCCCCAAAACCACTACGAGACTTAAGTTCTTTGAAAGTCAATTTTTCAGACACTGAAACAATTACAAATCAAGAGTCAGCCCCATCAATATCATGTAACAGCGACACAAATATTAGAAAGGTAGATAATAGAAATAAGACGCAAATTGATCAGCAAATATCCAATTCGCCAGTGAGAGATATAATAAATGTTGGCGCAACTAAAAGAACGAGAATGTTCTCAGAAAATGACTTAAGTGATAGCAAATTAACCTCTGAGGATAGTAGACAATCCCGTGTATATGACCCACGAAGAAGTGGGTTAAGACAAGAATTAGCTGGGACAAATTCAACGACTGACAATGACTCAGACGCAGACATTACCAATACATAAATTAATATAACACTTGTATCATCAAGTGAGGATTCTTAAGAGAATATTTCTCAAGACAAAAATAGAACAACTGATCAGAGGGATAAAATAACTTCCCAAGAAATACAAGAACTATCTGAAAAATTCGATAAAAGCCTTCGAGAATTTTTAAACAAAACAGGAGATAATGAAGAATCCGAACCAACAAATACAGAGAACCTCAACATTACTAGATTTTCTGATGGAGATCAACCAGATCCCGAAATTCAATATATATTGAATGAAATGGATACTTATGACCCCGAAAATTTGAACGACGCCGTACTAGATAATAGAATTACCGAGATATCAAAACAAGCAGAGAACTTTGAACCTTTATTGGACGAGAATACAATTTTACAAAAATATATGACGGACGGAAGGCTACCAATCACTCCACGGATACAGAAAGGAACCCCATAAAGTTCGAGTACACCGACACAGGTGACTACAAAAGACAGACGATCTAAAGCACCTGACTTAGAACAAATAACGGAAGAACCCTAGGAGAACTTTGATGAAGGTAACAACCTCAATGAACTATAATAAGAGAAAATCAATAAATCAAAATACTTCTCCAGATTTCATGCTGCTATGAGACCTATACCCTTTTCAACCAATAAATCGATACGAAAACAAAAATAGTAAACTGTACGTAAGTCCCAGCGATAGTAGTAGTAGTACCAATAATTTCCAAAATAGACCAAAATTAATAAATAACGTGATCACTACAAAACATTGTCTCACCTATAAGACAAATAATATAGTACACTCCACCAGCAAATATTGTCAACCAGTCACGTCTGTCTCAAAGCTGTTGAGATCGATATGTGCACTGGACTTTGATTATTTAAAATAAAAAAAACCAAAAGTAGGCCGAACATTACTAACACCTTATGGAGGCCATAATATACTGTCAATCGTTATTAGTGAAACACCTACCGATTTGGTAACCTCAGAAAGTCTTACGAGAGCTTTTAAATCGTTTAAAAGGAGATTAATGAGGAAAATCTAATAACCTTTTGAATTTCAAGAAGGGGAGACCTCGGGAACAAATTAGAACCCGGATTAATAACAGAAGCATTATCTACAACATTTGATGAAACTCCTATACAAATTACCGTCTGTTACGGTAAAGTTGATTTTCTTAAATTAGAAGAACGAAAATACATAATACAAACTCTACATGACAGCCCTATCGGAGGTCATAAGGGAATAAACAAAACTTATCGGAAAATTAGAGAACGGTTTTATTGGCCCGGAATGAGAAGTGATATTCTAAATTATGTACGACAATGCAATGAATGTCAGGAAAAGAAAATTGAACGAATAAAAACAAGAGAATCACTGGTGCTTACAGACACACCTATTGAAGTTTTTGGTAAAGTTTCCATTGATACCGTCGGTAAATTAAGAATGACACCTAATGGAAATTGTCATTTGTTAACAATTTAGTGTAACCTGACCACATACATTATAATAGTCCCTATACCTGATTTAAGATCAAGCACTCTAGCTGATGCGCTTGTACAAAATCTTATCTTGGTTTATGGTGTGCCTACAGCAATTTTATCAGACAGACATGCTACATTTATGTCTAATTTGCTGGAACTACTTATGAGAACCCTAAAAACAAATCATCTAACTACATCAGCATACCATACCTAAACGAACGGATGACTAGAGCGGAGTCATGCCGCCCTAGCTGATTTTATAAGAACGTACTCTGAAACTTATGATGACTGGGACAATTTGGCAAAGTTTGCAGCTTGTACTTATAACACGAGTGTACATACAGCGACAAATTTCACGCCCTATGAACTTGTATTTGGTAGAATAGCAAGGTTGCCATGTTACAATTTAAAATTCTGAAATAATCTGTTTAGAACAGATTGACAATATTTACATCAGCCTTGTAAAATTAAGAATACATTAGGAATACTGTCCGAAATTTATTTATTAAATTCCATAACAATATTCCGTAAGCAAATTGTAGAACCGTTTGTCTAAATTAAAATTTATGTATCAATTTTTTATATAAAATAGAATAAAGTTTATTAAAATTTATTTAATTTTAAAAAAATGGTTCGGAAGCAAGTTTCATAACAGGTATGAAACCAAATTTATACAAAATTATAAAATTTGATGCTTCAACTCATGAAATTTGATAAATTGTGTATAACAATAATGTCATAAGTTGAAGTATTCAATTTAAGAAAAATGGTTCGCAAGCGAATTTCATAACAGATATGAAACCAAATTGATACAAAATTATAAAATTTAATACTTCAACTCATTAAATTTGATAAATGGTGTATAACAATAGTGTCATAAGTTGAAGTATTAAATGTTATAATTTTGTATTAATTTGGTTCCATAATGGTCATGACATTTGATTCCGCACCATTTTTCCTAAATTTGATAAATGTTTTTTAAACAGTGTAATTATCATTGAAATGGCATAAATACAGGTTTTGAAGTTGTTGAAAATACAACCACAATAACTATACTGTTACGTAGCGATGTATAAAGTTGTAAAAGTTAGTTAGAATCACACTAACGCCATCTGTTATGACTTGCCGGACTCAAAACTCGGATATTTGCTGTCTGAAAGCTTAGGTACTGACTATATTTTTGCTATATGAGGTTGCCAACACTTTGCGCTAAATATATCAAGTCCCTCCGATGTCCTCTTAAAACCTATGAAATTTTTTTATCTCATCACTGTTATAAGTTAAAATGCATGTTAATGTCTTAAAAAATATATTTGTTCTATTGTTTCGTACAAATTATAGAAATAAAAGAGATTGATTCTAATTTCATTTCAATATTCATTCAATTGATCAGCATGAACTTATTTATATTTCCAAAGTAGGGATACTCTATAAATACACATAGGAATATCGTGTGTCTTTACATTTAATAATAGTGAATCACATTATGTCTTTTCTCGTCAAACTGTAAAATAATTCCGAGCATGTCGAATTTCGCTTTTTCATTTTGCAAAATTATACTTATATGAAGTGATTATACTCATGTATAATTATACTAATATGAAGTAATTATACTCATATAATTTTATTCACAGTAACCCAGTAGAAAATTTGTTTTTTCAGATTTAATTTGTTTTATTGGCTTTTGTAATATATATGTTAGGATCAAAGTCCGCCAACGACCACGGCTAGCCGTGGACATTCGAAAACGACCACTGCTAGCCGTAGTCGTTTGAAGAGTAGTATAAAACGACCACGGCTAGCAGTGGTGGTTTTCGACTGTCCACGGCTAGCAGTGGTCGTTGGCGGACTTTGATCCTAACATATACATTGTGCCAACCAGTAGGAAAAAGAACCCTACAGTAAATAGTTCATTGCTAACATCCACCTGAAACTTAGTAAATTATATTTGATCTACTTTACCGACAACATTTGTATCTCCCGCCATTGTCAGAAAAAATTACGGTTGTAAAGTGTACTCTGATTGGTGGGAGATATTCAAAATGCTGAACTCTGATTGGCAGGAGTTTTGTCCGTTGGGAAAAATGTCCATGAATCGATAACAAGACACCAATGTTTTACGAAAAATAAGTCCATGCTGAGCTTTTGCCATGCTCGATCGGAAAAGTCCTCTTTACGAAAGGTTCGCGTTTGTTTTGTCGTTTTTCGATGCAAGATGGACAATTTTCAATTAAATTACGGAGCTGAGAGCTAATTCCGAGCCACCAAACCGATTGACTAGCTCGTGCACAGCATTTGCTAACTCCTAAATGGCCTTCGTGGATTTTTGTCAACATTTCTAGTTGCAGCGCGGGGGGAATCACAAGTCTCGCGCCGTACAATAAGATTTCGTTGCAGATTTAAAGTTCGTTTTTATGCTTAAGATATAGTAAGATGTTTATCGGGGTGTTACTTTTAGATGGCCACGACGATAATCATAATTCTATTAATTTTTTGTAAACCGGATCTGCCTCTTGTTCTTTTTTAATTCTTCCAAGTAAATTGGATGTCGCCGGCATGCTTTTAATAACAAAATTGACATAACTCGTGATTTCGTTGAGTAAATCGTTAGCGTCTCTTTCGGTATCGTTCAGCGGGTTTCTCGAGAGACAATCGGCGAGGACAAGTTCTTTACCCGGGACGAATACTATTTTGTGATTGTAACGTGCAAGACGAAACCGAATCCGCTGTAGTCTCGGAGTCAACTAATCGAGTGCCTTAGTTTGTAAAATTCGAAGGAGTGGCTTATGATCAGTTTCCAGTGTAATATTTTTACCGGTTGTATACTCTTTAAAGCGTTCTGCCGCGAAAGCCAAGGCCAGCGCTTCTTTTTCAATTTGACTATAATTACGCTCACACGATGTCAAGGTCCTTGATGCAAAAGCCACTACTTCTCTAGTGCCATCGCCGTCATTTGTAATTTGCATCAGTGCCGCGCCTAATCCGTACCCTGAAGCGTCTGCTTGGATGATTATTCTTTTATAAAAGTCAAAGTGTGCGAGCGTCAGTGCCCTTTTAATTAACTTTTTTTTTTTTCGAACACGTTTTCCTGCGCTTCGAGCCATACAAAATCAGCGTCGTTCTTTATTAGTGCGTTCAGCGGCTCAAGTACTGCTGATTTATTAGGTATGAACTTTCTGACATAATTAATAATTCCAAGGAATTGTTGAAGGGATTCTTCACTTTTAGGTGTAGGAAAACCTGCGACGGCAGATACGCGATGAGGTAGTAGGTTTATGCCATGCTCGAAAATACGATGTCCTAGGAAATCTAGTTCTTCGACCGCAAATACGCATTCGCTTTTGTTTAGCGTGACACCTTTTCTTAGACGTTCGAGAACCGCGTTTAACGCTTTTTCATGTTCCTCTTTGGTATGCGCGTGAATCAAAACATCGTCTGCATATACGCTCACATTCGGTAATCCGGCGAACAGTTCCAAGAACATGTGAGAAAAATAATCGGATGCACAGTCTAGGCATGTATAAATATACCTCCCGAAGGGCCTGATGAAATACGTTAAGTGCACGGAGAGAAAAATCATTGGGCTGTCCCATAGATGCCTCTGGTAAAAGTCCACTGAAGCGGAAACCAGTGTTTGCACTATGCAGTTGATGCCATGGCCTCATGTACACGATGAGTGTGCAGCCTGCGCTGTAGCCATGGCTGTATAGTATAGCTGTGCACGGATCAATCTCATGGAGGCATTGGATTTTTTCCATTGTCCTCTTGAGATTTGACAGGTAGGAGTGGGAGGTCCCCCAAAGAAATTTCTTTCTAGTATTCTCCATCTCTCTTGCAGCTCGCACGCTAGTATGTATAGGTAGTGCGGGGCACGGGTAAGAGGGGCCACGTGTAGGCTCTGATTTGCTGAAAATGAAGCGAGTGGGGGGACTGGAGGGAGACTTCTACTCCTTTCTTCAAGTCAAAACACAAGAGAGCAACGGAAAGAATCCAATGCCTCCATGGGATTGATCCGAGGCTATAGCGCAGGGTACATGCTCATCGTGTACATGAAGCCATGGCATCAACTGCATAGTGCAGACTTTGGTGCCCTCTTCAGTGGACTTTTACCCGAGGCACCTATGGGACAGCCCTATGATTTTTCTCTCCGTGTGATGACTTTCGTCGTCTAACTCGATCTAGTAATAACCCGACTTCGCGTTGAGTTTGGAAAAAAATTTGTTTTCTTTTAATGAAGCGAGAAGTATGTCGATTTTCTGCAACGGATGTATAGCACGCTTGACACTTTTATTAAGCTCTGTAAAATCGATACAAAGTCTTATCTCGTCCTAGTCTTTTTTCGGCATGCCGGTGATGGGGCTACACCAGTCCGCCGGATAAATAATCGACCGGCTTGATCACGCCAAGGCCTTGTAGCTTATCTAACTTTTGTTTTAGTTTTGATCGCAACGGGATCGCTATCCTGCGAGGAGTTTACTGAAAGTAAGGTTTAGCATTATCAACTAAATGTATTTTTAAAACTCTTTTAAATTTGCCAAGTCCGTTGAAAATATTGCTGTATTCTTCCAGCCAGTTTACTTCCTCGCTCTTACTCGAAATATTATCAACTTAATACTTAATTTTGATAAACTCCAGGTCATCTATTGCTTTTTCGCCTAACAAATTATTTTTTAGTTTATCGATAACGTATATCTTCGCGTCAGTGACTTTTCGGCTGACTTTAATTTCCGTAAGAAGCATACCAACTACTTTTAATTTCGCGTCATCCGGGCTGCTCACATTTTTTTCGCTCTGAATAATTCTACCTTTTACGTTTTCCGGTACACAGCTGGCCGCGATACACGTCACTTCAGCTCCCGTGTTCTCGCGAAATTTTACCATTTCCGGAAAATCACGCACTTCCACCGAAACCGTATATTTGTTTTTCGAGTGCGACGCCTTTTCACTTACAGCTTGAGTCACGGCTGCGAGAAACGCTTGGTCTTCATCGCTGCTTGAGTCTTCTTCCTCTTCTTCGATGTTGTATTGATTCTTGGACTGGCAAACACGTTTCTAATGGCCGACCTTGCTGCATCTCAGGCACGTGGCTTTAATGGCAGGGCATTTCTTGGGGTCTTCGTGCTGAGGGCGTCCACATATGTAGCAACACCTGTTTTCACTTGCTTTTCTGGGACTTTTCTGTCTTTCTTGAGTTTGTTTTTGTACGTTGTTCACGTCACTGTTTTTCGCTGAATCTTTTCGCAGTAGTTTGCTCTCTTTTGCTTGAGCTTCGGTTTGACGCGCCACTGTGACTGCCTTTTCAAGAGTCAAGTCTGCAGTAAGTTGCAATCACTCTGATGTGCAGCTGTCCTGCACGCCAATCATAATCCGGTCGCGAATTAACTCATTCTTGAGATCTCCATGGCCGCACGACTCAGCCGGAGTTTTCAGAGCTGTAATATATGCCTCGATGTTTTTTCGGTCTTTTTGAACGCGAGAGTTAAATTTGAACCGTTCAAAAATGGTATTTTTTCGTGGCGAAAAATAGTCAGTAAAACTTTTAGAGACATCTTCAAGCCGAGTCATGGTAACTATGGTAGGAAAAATTTGCTTGAAAATTTCTTCGGATTTTTCCCTCATCACATAGCAGAGCAAATCAATTCTTTCGCTCTCTGATTTCTCTATTAAATTTGCCACTAACACATATCGTTTAAATCGTTTGAGCCACGTAAGCCACAACTCAGGTTTATTAAAGTCAAATTCATAGGGGGGGAGGGGGGGGGGGCATTCGGTGCCACCACGGTCACCGCAACAGCAGATTCTTGCGAATTTCCCTGTGCGCCGCCTGTGTTTCTTCCTGTCATGTTGACTAATGTGGCTTTGCACTAAGCAGCTACCACGTATGGACTATAGGCTGCTTACTTGCACTTGTGTGTTTTTTTTTCTTTTTTTTCATAGTATTTCGCGCTGAATCGCAAGACAGTCGTGATCGCGAGGGGTTATAGCTTCATCTACCGACAGACTTACGGACGGCTAGCTTGACTTTCACGTTGGCCCGTAGCACTCTTCATCGCGTGTTTCAGACTTACGCTGATACCATGTTGAGGTGTGAATAGGAGCTCAGGCAAATATACCATAGCTGTTATTAACGTTGCTTGTGAGGGCCGCGAGAGCGTGTGCTTGCTTACTGCTTGTAGCCCAGTGTTCCAGACAAAACTGCCTGGCTGCTCGCCGAGTCTCTAAGGAACGACTCGTTATAGGTGTCGCTCTCATGCGAAGGCACGCTCCCGCCACAGATCTCAAATTGCTTATGTAAATTCACTACTTTGTATTTAATTCAAGGCCTTATCGGGTTCAACTCCAAGGCCTAATAAAGAAACATATCACATATCACATATCTCTCTATTTTAAAAAGCGAAAATATTGAATTACTGTTCAGTCACCCTCGTCAATCGTACAGTTTTTCAATATGGTATAAAATTTGCAGAAATCACGGTTTAGCAGCCGGGTGTGTCATTCATCCCGCAAACGATTTCTATGTAAGATACACAGAGAAGTTTTCCATCACTTATCCTTAATATCTACTGCACCTTGTCGATTTTAGTACTAAACGAACTTTTTGTCGCAAACTGTGCCGCACCGACCGCGTTGCTGCCTACTAGTGGGTTACAAAATGAGTTACTTTCCCACTTGTTCTTAGAAATTAGTATCACGAGCAACAAACTGAGACGTCAACTGCAGCCGACGTAAGCAAAACTTTGATTGGTGCTCGAGTTATAGATAAAACGACTTATCTTCAAACTAGCGCTAGCTCTCCGAATGGTCTTTTGCGGTATCGCAAGCGGCGTGTGTGAACCTTTGACACAATCAGTGACTGCGGTGAGGGTGGCAGTCATCAATCAGCTAAATTCATAATATGTTGTGACAAAAATTTGAGCGCTCGCGGCGAAGCGTGTTGCCCGCGAGCTTTTTCTGCCCGCGAGCGCTTTATAGCTAAGATTGGCAGCGGCGCGGGCGGCGGCGGCGGCTCGGTTTGCCGCTATATGCTCAATTCCACACTTTTTGAGTGCTGTTCTACCTACATGTAATATATAATTTCTGTTATCGTTTGTTTCTCATCATTTGCGCATGATGAATTATATTCAAATGTTCAGTTACCAAACACATGAGAGCATTTGGAGAGTGCGAAGCCGCTCTGCAGGAAATTGGGCGTGTAGCGGCAAACCGATCCGCCGGCCGGAGCGCAAGAGTATTCGGATACTCCCACTCAGTCAATGAAATGGCATTGAAGGATGCTGTAGAGCAACTCTCGAAGAACAAAAGTGCTTTTGAATTGGTTAAAGATGGCCCAAAACTTTTTATGGCCATTTTTCCGAAGAAACTTTTTTCAGTTGTTTAAAAGTTTTTTGAAAGTTCTGGATCGATCTTGCCGGAATTTGGTGTGCATATAGAAGACTATAAAACTGACATTCCATTATTATTTTAAGTCTCAATATTTAATTGAACGCGAGTTATAAAGTTTTCAAAAAAAGCGGAATTTTGCAATTTATTTGAAAACTTTTGAACTGATCAGGGTTGGAAAAAAACTACTTCAATTCATCGTTTTATTTTGTATCTTTTTCATGTTCAACTTTTTTCTGTATCTATTACGCTTTTCGCTCAAAACACAAAAACACGATTTTCACGATTTTTGCCATTTTTTTTACCGTCTGGCTGACCTCGGATTGGCCATAAAACTTAGGATGTTATTTCTGACGATATTATCTAGCGAAAAGTTTGTTAATGCCTGAGTTATCAAAATCCCTGATTCTAGCCCAAAATTGGATAATTATATCCGACTGATAAGGCTTAAGCAGCTCATTAGAATACATTGCACAATCGGTGTCTTGAAGTCTAAATTTTTGGCTTGAGTACTCTTATCCTGGTCTTCTTTGGATCGACACAGTAGAACATCTTTCTTTATAGTCAGACATTAAGCCATTCTAAATATTATGACTTTTTATTTTTCTATATGATATCTTTTCATTATAGCAATACATAATTTTTTTGTAGTTCAACAATAGAACTGTCTTTTTTTTCTTATTAAATACGGATATATACATTTTTTTTACAAACCTATAATTTGTTGTCTCATCTTTTTCCTCATCTTTGTTTATGAAAGAACAGGGACAATTTATTTGACTTGTTTAAATCAGTTGTGAAAAAAAATCAAATATGTAGTGTAATTTTTGTGTATATTCTATTTATTTAAGCGCTGTAATTATTACATTTAAAAAATGTTTGATCTAAAATGAGTAAGAATTTCTATTGTTTTTTTTTATCATTTTACATAATTGAGATAATCGTCGAATGATGGATTATAATTTTGTGGATAAATTTCCGATTTGCACATAACTATTCATTAGAATGATTGATCTGTACATTTCATTGTATTAATTCCTTTGGGAGTAGTACATTCGTTCCGCCTTTAATGTTTAGTTATTATGGCGGGCTATTCAGCTACGTTTAACAAACAACAATAATTTTTTAGAGAATAAAAATGATAGCCTGAAAAATGGCATATTATTACAGAATTGTTTACAGAAGTCGTATTTATTTTGTTTCCGTGTGAAAATACATGTATATTTTTTACAACTAATCTATAATATTTCAGACCCAGTCACGTACTTAGAAAATAAAAAATATCTTGTCTTGGATTGAATATGTTATTTTGTGTAATAACTTATAAAATTGTATGTATACCTCGACCAGAACATAGTTTTCATCAAAGTTATCGATGACATGTTTTTCATTTGTATCTTGACACTGATGTGCCCGTTTTTATTATCTAAATGGTTATAAATATCTGGCGTTCATCTATTGGTGAAGTACTTTATATAGATCATAGAATCTTTTCTCGCCCTCCATGTAGTTTGAATTATCCATTATGTTACGTCGATCTTCTGGGGCAAACGGCTTCGAAATAAGAACACTTGTTTTTATGCGACGTTTCGTCGACTGGTGTGCCGACCTCTTCAGGCTTTTATTGACAAATTAAATTAATTACTATGACTGATTTTATAGGTACAAATTTACAAAACATATATCAGCAGATTACATTATTATTAAACACTGAAGAAAAATTATTGCACGTATCAAGCAAACGACTTATACGCAAGTCAAACTGGCAAAGGCCTCGTCGTTATCCAGTGTTCTCCTTTTATAAATATCCTGTTAGTATTTGACTTATAAATATCCTGTTAGTATTTGTATTTGTATTATTTATTCCACGTACACCCATTTCTGGGCTTTTACGTATCCACCCATTCTTTCCTAATCCAACCTACCTACCCAACTTATCCCTCTCTTTCCTAAGCTCCCCTGGTTCCCCGCTCCGAGTATGCGAGTCTTTCGTGCGGGCACCTAGCGCAAATTTCACCTTAGACGACTCGGCCATCCATCCTACTGGGTACTATTTACAGGGCGCAGCGATCGTCTTAAGCACACCCCGGAAGGTATCAGATTAATGGAAGGATCTCCTCCATTAACTATCTACCTTACCTTACCAACTGTTAAAATCGATAGTGACTTTACCGACGAGCTGGCCAGGTGTTGGCTTTCCCCGGAAGGGAGCCCCTAGAGGTCCAGACATTGTTCGGGAAAATCCACTGTCTTAAAAATCGGATAAGTGGTTTTTCGGTATCCTGGGTACTCCTCCTGTTGAAAAAGCCCGAGAAAAAAATGGCGATATTATGCGACGGGATTCAAACCCCGGTTCCTCGGAATTTTTCAGACTAGGCAGCTAGCACGCTAACCGCTAAGCCATCGAAGCTCAATATCCTGTTAGTATTTATTTATAAAAGAGTACCATTAACGGTTAATTTAGCAAAATTATTAATCCGCATAGCCTAAGCCACGCGCATTTTACATTTAATCTTAATTAGACAAAGACTATAATAATGCAAGGTCAATTTAATGTTATTTAGCTTTTTATATTTTCAGGACAATAATGAGAGGATGTGATAATATGTGCTCGTATTGTATTGTTCCATTTACTAGAGGAAAAGAAAAGTCAAGGCCCGTAATAAGCATTTTAGATGAAATTAAACAATTGTCAAATCAAGGAGTGAAAGAAGTTACTCTCTTAGGACAGAATGTCAACAGTTACCGAGATTTATCTGAACATAATCATTATTATTATACTAAAACCACTAATCTCGCAAAAGGATTCAAGACAGTATATAAAAATAAAGTTGGAGGGATAAGATTTTGTGATTTATTAGATAAAGTTTCATTGATAGATCCAGAAATGAGAATAAGGTATAAAGCACTCGAAATCGCTTATTGTTTCACATATTTGCGTATTTTTACACAAAACAGTAATTTCTCTTTTTAGATTTACTTCCCCACATCCAAAAGATTTTCCTGATGAAGTTTTACATTTAATTTTAGAGCGTTCAAACATTTGTCAACATCTTCACTTACCAGCGCAAAGCGGGAGTACTAATGTTTTGAAAAGGATGCGAAGAGGATATACTAGAACAGCATATTTAGATTTAGTAAGTCATATAAGATCCATACTTCCTCACGTAGCTCTGTCCAGTGATTTTATTACTGGATTTTGCGGTGAAACGGATAAAGAATTTGAGGAAACATTGAGCTTAATGGCGGCGGTTAGATACAACTTTGCTTACATGTTTGCATACAGCATGCGTGAAGTACAAATTTTTTTTCTAATTCACGTATCTTTTTTGCATGCATATCTCTTAATTTATATTTTTTTTAGAAAACTACTGCATATCGACGCTACACCGATGACGTCAATCAAATAATTAAAATCGAAAGACTGCAAAAAATGATCAAGTTACACAGATGTATAGCAGAAGAACTAAATAAAAATGAAATCGGACGGCAACATTTAGTACTGGTTGAGGGAGTATGTATTTTATCAAACAATTTTTAATGCAAGCATATATCTTACATAGCTAAATTTTAAAGATATTCTAACTAATGCATACAGTTATAAGGTTGTATAGGATTGCACGACCGTACATATGCTGCAAAAAAACTTCCTGCACGTACATTGAATTTGTACAGTAGGCATATCTATGTATATAGGTATGTATAGATATACTTGAATGTTAAAAATGATAGCATGTGCATTAATTTTCATGACATTTTTAACAGTGTACAAGACGGTTAGGTAATTTGAAGTACAAAGCAGATTCGCAAAAGTCGGTGCGTTGTTTTGCCGTAGCGTGAATTTTCAAAGATTTTTCGTTAAGTCTTTGTTAACATCTTCAAAATTATTCGTAAAATGTAAAACAATAAAATGCTATCGTCTTAGGAATCAAACAAGCTTTATTTAAATAACTAATTTATTGACATATCATTGTTGCGATCATGCTTTTTTTTATGAAATACGGAAAAAATATGCCACACATAGGAAAAAATACGTTTATTAAAATTTTTCTACGTATTCCGTTCAAGAGAATGATTGCAACAATAAAATTTTTAAAAAATAAACGATAATAAAGAAGCGTAATAAATTTTAGAGAAGAAACCACTTTATGTTTCGACGATAGTTTAAAGATATAAAAAACAATGTGATAAAACAGCCTCGGCGATTCGCAGCATCGTCCAAAATATTTTTTTAAATTGCTTCTTGACTATTTTCTAATGCAAACTATGATCTAAAACTTAGTATGCGTATATTTTAGACACAACCAAAAAGTGCAATAATATAAAAGTACAGATCAACGAAAACTCGTAGCATACTTTCGTTGATTGCAGATATGAATTTCGTAGCTTCTAAAGTTATGGCGCTTTCTTAGCAAACAAAATACCGTACCGAGTTCCCACAAGTACTGTAGAAATCAAAAGGCTCTGAAAAACGGACCTAAATTTATCGAGGATTTTACATTAACAACTCTTCAAGTGTAGTAAGCTCATAGACTCTCGGTACTCCGAATCAGCAGAGCACCATGCAGTTACGGCCATGTAGATTTACACAACCTAAAAACTGTTGTATTAGTAATATTAGTAGTAAAAGTAGTAGTAGTAGTAGTAGAAGTAGTAAAAGAAGTAGTAGTAAGAGAAGTAATAGTAGTAGTAGTAGCCGTAGTTTTTTTATTTTTTTTGGAGGGAGCGGAAATGCAATAACGCACACCGCAGGGACAGCGATAGTGTAGAACTCGTGCAATAGTGGATTTTTTTATCACACCACATTATGCCTACTACCCCTCCCCCCTCCCCCATGTCACGTGACTTTGTTTCACCCCGGAACCGCGTTAGCATTACTTTAGGGTAGAGCCACCAAAGAGGAGATTTTACCTCACAGTATTGTCGAGAAAGCTCGCCCACCATTGCTAAAGGCGCCCATCCTCGGATGTCCTGAAAAAGACTTTCGGTCCCTGAGGGTGGGCTCCTTAATTCAGCTATATTCAAGCAAATAAATTTTGCGAACGCCATTCTTTTGTTTGGTGCTTCTCCTTGCTGATAAGTTTTGCAACTCAGCACAGCATGGATTCGCACGACCATCAGCCCCTCTTCTGTACCTATCTAAGGGGCCTTAACACGATGCACAGCGGCCATCCTCTCCTCCTTCTTTTCGCAAACCACCGACCCAACATAACCCTCTACCACCCTCCATGAATCCTCGGATCTCAGAATCTCGAGGACGATGTTGTGGGCGTGGGCGCTACGCCGAGCCGGGCCACCAATTGCTCGCGCTCTTGGAGCCATCTCTTGCAAACGGAAAAAATATACTCAACACCTCTGGGAGCTGCTATCACCGACATGCGATAGAGATAGGCATTAAAATGGCCTTGCCCGGATAGGAACTGAGTAAGGTAATAGTTTACCTCACAGTGCCCTCTCTCCAGCCACGGTCGCAGGACCGGTATCAGCCGATGTGTCCATCTACCCACCTCGCCATCAACCCACTCCTGTTGCCACATCGCTTTCGTTTTATCCTGTCGGTCGTCATCGCTTTCGATACCGGAAGAAAGAAATTTCTCTCTGCGCTCCCGTGCAAGTGATACGATGAGAATCGCCCTCGTGATTACCATAACAGCTGTGGAGGAAATCGTGCGGCAGACGCACGTGATTCGGAAAGGTCCAAGAAGCTGTACCGAGGTAAGCTTTTCCCGGACATTCCGTCTCGCTAGCGCATCTGCCCACACCTCCGAGCCGTATAGCAGTATTGAGTTGGCGACAGACGCCAGAAGCCGTCTTTTGGCTTCTCGCGGGCCACCAACATTCGGCATTAACCGAAAGAGCGCTCCCACAACCATGGCGGCCTTTCTAGATGCTCTTCTGATGTGCTCTCATAAGGAGTTGACCCACAATACCAGGTAGCGTACCACCGAACTTGCAAATATCGCCTCACCCGCAGCGTTCACGCGTGCCGAATTATCTCTGCCTAGTGAGGGCAACAATTTCCGTCTTCTGTATCGCCAGTTTGAAACCGTGGTCCCGCAGCCATTCAACCACGATCGCGACCGACCACCGTATTTTGCGCTCGGCCTCCTCACGGTATCT
>JAPYYV010003684.1:0-28299 GCA_030522625.1 Copidosoma aretas
GCATTTCTGTCTCATAGATACGGACATCTGTATAACGAATGTACCCTTCATGAGACAAGCTTATTTTAAATAATTATGTGTATTTATTAAGGCAATACTTATTTTACACATTCTAGAAGTTTTGAACTTTTTGTACAACGATTTTTTTTACAGTAAATATGCTATATTTGATAAACTCCTTAAAAAATTACGAAGCATATCTACCCCGTCAAGTACACTACAACTCAGTGCTTTCTAGCTTGTCACCGTTGTCCAAAACTTTCATTTTATTCTTTATTTTAAATTTGACTTCATTACTTCTAATCATGATTATTATTAGCGTATATAATAAGCTTTTGAAAAACGATTTTTTTTTTAAGGTAATATATATAATTATCTCTGAAAATTCGTTTTTATTAAAGTGTCTCACAAGCACGGGCACTGTCTCATAGGTGGGCCCTTTACCTTACCACTTGCCCGTTATTTTTGCTGCTTAGAAAAAATGACAAAATTTGATAAGATAAGTAATGCATCCATTGTATCTTACTAAACTGAAATTTCTGTAGAAGCAAATAGAGTGTACTTTATATAGAATACAAATGTATCATCAAGCAAATACGTCTCAGGAATTTTGTTAATCAATCACAACACATGGAAAAAAAGCAGTCAACTCTTTTCTTGGAAGCTCATTGTATCTGTAGATCTGTGTGTAACCAAGTTGGTGTATAACTATAACTCGATTGTCCGTATTCCTCTTCCTAATCATGGGCAATTGAAAACTTTAATCTGGCTGATTTTATAGTGAATATTAAACTAGAAATTGGCTGTAACCCTTTGTTAGTCTCAACAGTCATTGATCCTCTCATACTAAAATTTAGTCATTATTGCACTGTGTACCTTCTTTTACTTGAACAAAGAGGTCAATTAGCGCTTTTCGAATGTTATAGTTAAATAAAAAAAATGTAAAAATATTTTCATTATGTATCAATACTTACTTTTATCGGTGATATAACATTTAAAAGTCTTCAAAATGCACATCTTGTATTTTTCAAAATCCTCCGTAGTTTTCTGAAATTGTAACCTCTGTACTATTTAGTTGCAGTAAAAAAATGTTATTGCTAAAGAATAATATTAAGATACTCATAAATTAAAACATGTTGCAGACCAAATACTTAAAATAAATTAACTAATTCTGGTGAGAAATCAATATGTTATTTAGGGTAATAGTTATTTATTAAAAGTTATAGCAACTTGAAGTCACATAATATGAGTACACATGATTTAAGTAGATAAAGCACATAATAGTAAGACAAGCAGTGTTACAAAAGTGGATCAACCTTTAGATCACGAATTTTAACTCAACTTGGATAACAATAGTACATTTCGTACCATGGGCGCAAAGTAAAAAAATCACGCCCGAAGGGCGGGGTTTTTGTATGTTTGTGCCCGAGGTGCGAACGACGTTTTTCTTTATGTTTGTGCCCGAGGTGCGAACGACGTTTTTCTTTCCGATGGTGCAAAGTCGAACTTTACGCCCGTGGGCACACTTTAGGCCAACTAATCACTTTCCCGCCCGTGGGCGCAAAGTGATTCAAGGGCCCAAAGTGCAGCCAAGAGCGCCCGCAGGGCGCAAAGACTTTGTGCCCATGGTAAGAAATAGTATATCTCGTACCTGGTGGCGCATGTCGCCAGGGCGATCCCTGGGCCCGAGGGCGTTTGCGAAGCAACGCCCGAGGGACTGTTGTGATCGCCCTGGTTGGATGCGTACCGAGGGCGCAGTAAACGACCAAAGGTGACCAAAAACGCCCCGAGGTAGGAAAAATTATTATTATACCTTTAAATAAAATAGATCGTTTGTTATTTTTACAGCCTTTATTACTCAAGGGGTCAAACATTTAGCATTTTAGAGGATGAACAATTACACAGGACCACAAAAAAAAATAAGTAGAAGGGTACTTTTCAGCGACAATACTTTCCCTGCGTGTTTTGAGGCGCTGATTTCAAATCCGGTGTCCAAATTGCTCTATCAAGTCACAATTTTTTTTTTTGCAACGAAAAACGTGTCTATAAGCGGCAATGCTATAATTTCAGTAGATAAGTTAGTCCCCATGTAAACAAGTGTGAAAAAATTGTGACGTGATAGAGCAATTGGACACCATATTTGAATCCAGCGCCTCAAAATACGTAAAGAAAGTATTGTCGCTGAAAAGTATCCTTCCACCTATCTTTTTTTTATGGTCCTAAATTATTTATTTTACATTCATTACGGACTTATCTACGACAATAATTGTTTTTTAGTAAAATCTATGAAAAGAGTTAAAAAATAAATTGAAGTAACTGAATAATGATGATGAAAAAAATGATGAAATTGTCATCAATAAATATAAATATCCTGTGTGAGAAGAGTTCTCAGTAGCTCAATCCACAGAGTAATATTTCTGTCAGATTTAATTCTTGGTTTTAATCACTTTCTCAGAGTATTCCTTTTATTTTTTCCTGTGTACACATTCCCAGCACCAACATGGCTCTTATTCAGTGTAGTGCAATTCATATCGGGCCATCTCGATAGTAATAGTCATTGGTGCTTCTCGGGTCTTAGGTGTAATGTTTATTGTACTTAAGAAATAATTCTCTCTAATAAGCAATACCAATTTTAATATGTAAAACCAAAGTCATAATCACATCTAACTCAAGGCCAACAACACCAACACACTCACACCAATATCCAACGTTAGGTTCTCACTTCAAAGAACCATCAAAACGTCCGTTCGAAAAAAGCCGAGAATCGAGTTATCTCGGGGAATCCCCGAAACGATCTACAATCCATACACTCGCCCTAAGCGCAAGTCGGTCGAGAGCACTACCCACCCCTCCCCCCACTCCACCCACGCGGCCTCTCCTAAGCTCGCGAAAAGACAGCGGGCGAAAAGTTAGCGCAAAGTGAGGGCACGATATTACCGGGACTCTGAAAGGCGCCCGGCTTCTCCTTTGTTCGCGCTAGCCTGCCAGCTGTAGGTCCCTAGGGAGAAGGGTTCGGGACTTCCCCTCACTCCTCCCCCATTTGTGCGCCTCTTCCTCCCCCGGGCACTGACGTAACTGCGCGCTGCAGCTCTTTGCGCTCCCCTCGTTCTTCGTGGCTACGTCTTTCTTGTGGCTCTTTTCAATTTTCGTTTTGAAAATGATGGGGAAACACGGTTAGCTGGGTAAAATTTGTTCTCTCCCCGTGTCTTGAAGAATGATGATTTTTTTATACTTCTTTCGATAACACGCGGCGGAAATTAAAGTGTAATACGTTGTTTGTCGAAAATTCGTTAACTGTCGCTATTATGAAAAAACGTAACTGTATCTGTAAGTGAATAATATAATGAGGAGATCAATGGTTATGAAAAAAACGCTAGAGGATTGGTCCCTACATTATGTCTAACTATACACACTATAATTGAGCTTTTTATATTTTATTAAAGTATCATGTGAAGGTTATTAGCCTTGAAGTAGTTGCCGGAATTGACTACCTTTTGCAAAAATATTTCCCAAAACATTCGTCTAACCTCAAAGTGCGGTGGTCATATCGTTTTGATTGTTTTTGAATCCACTTTAATTTAGGAAAAGCAAAAAAAAAGTATACCTGGGATCTTTGGTGCGAATGGTGAAAGTCGTTCTTAGTATATAAGTTAAAACTACGTAACTCGGAGACTGTGCCTATAATTCTCACGTTAAAAAGTCCAAATTTATACACAAGTATTTTAATTTTGGTTCAGCCAGACCTTTTGAAATTTTAACCGAGTAAGGATAGTGTTTTCAAAAACATGTATGCCCAAAGCTTCAACAACAGAAAAGAATCATTACGCGAGTTTGCGTTTCATGAAAACTTTACCTACTAACCGTAAAATCCCGAAAACAAGACCGTCAAAGTTTAACGCGAAATTCGCAAAACGCATCAAACGTAGCCAAGCACCTCCACAATCCTCGCCGAATCGCAGACACGCGTCGTGGAGCGAAAAATTCCCCGAACCAAAGAGATACAGACGCTCCCACGAATACCGGTCACGGGAACTAACCGGCTCGTGCTGCAGACGCGGAAATAATTCATACCTCGCGCCCCCGTCCAATTATCGAAATTCTCTATTTTCCGAAAAAGTCTCTCCCCGGCTGGGAGCCCGCCCCGGCAACCCAGGCAGAAGCAGTAATGGTAGTGGTGGTAGTGCAGCTGGGACGAGCTTTTCCGAAAAAAATCCCCCGCACCCTCCCTGACCCTCGTCGTTTTTCCCTCCAAAGCGCGCGCGTCCCTCTCCAGCGATATTTCCCGGGAGGAAACGGGCGCAGGGGGTGGGACTAGAGCGGCAGGGCGAAAAGTGGAGGGAAAAGCCAAAACCGCGGAGTGGGGAGGCAAAGCTCTGTCGCTCCGGTTGGTCGGGTTCTCGGACCAATGGGAGCGCGGCCGCACACGTGGACCCGCTCGCGTGTGGGAAAAACGTCGGGAGCTTCTCTCCCCGCGCAAGCTCCTGGCTAAACTTTTCTCCCCCCCCCCCTCCCCTCGGCCCCCTGGACGAACCAACTTCTCGCCTCTCTCTTTCTGGGATTCCCCTTTTTCTACGTTTTGTGCCGGCTATGATGTATGCGCTTCGGGCGAGTATTCGCGCGCTATCTCCCTTTACTCTTCGGTGGCGAAGGGCCGCGGGTTCGACCACGTGGATCTACTGTCTCGCTTTTTTCATGCGCTACAGACGCGGTGCGTAACGTGTACCGATGGTCCGTTGCTTGACGGGCTTTTTTTCGCACGTGACTCGTGTCGATTTTATTTAAAAGTCCGTCTACTGCCGTCACTTGAATACAACTTGAGGTCTGCGATGTAGCTCGAGCCTTGCTTGCGACGTCCCCTTTATTTTCTTTCGTGGCGTTTTGTTTGGACCTTTTTTCCGAAACATTGGGAAATAATGTAGCTTAATGTAGGGTCTAAAATATGTAATATTTTTGTCTCTATTTGCCAAAATGGCAGTCATAGAAATTGCTTTATGTATCAAGCTATTTATATATGCTATGTATACCAAGCGATAACAGTTAAGGTAGATGTGTCACGAGAGGTACGCCATCTGTTGGGAAAAAGGATCATTAGTAAATAATTGAACTATTAGTCTTTTTAAAATACTGTTAAATCTTTTAAATGGGCTTATACCTCCATATTATTACTTTATTATCATTATATTTTATTAGTAACTTAGAAAAGAAAGATTTTCATTTTCATTTTCCGTTATACATTTGAATTTTATGACTTTATTTTCACTTTGTGTGTTAATATCTCAACAACTAGACACAAGATTATTCTGAAATTAAAATATAATATTCTCGAAATATTAACCTATAACATATCAGTTTTTTGAAGAAAATTGTAAATTTCTCATGACAAAAAAATTAAAAAACAGTAATGAACATGACGTACCTCTCCATAAAACGCCATGTATAACAAGGAAAAAAACAGGGACTTATAATATGGATTATAATATCTCTTATACGAGACGCAGGAATCCTCTCATTTTTTGACAGGACGTGTATCATTACTCAAATTATAAGATGTTAAATTTTTATTGAGATATGTAAAAAAAAATTTTATGATCCATGTACCTTAATACAATATTGTAGGCATGCAATGTAATCTCAGTAATGATTCTTACTACTAAAAGATTTTCTATGAAAACATTTTCTGAAATCACTTCCATCAAACTACACCGCTTTTAAAGGACTGCAGCGCTAGATTTACTATTGACAACTAATTAAAATTATATTCTTGATTTTTGATATAAATGTCATTTTTAAGTTTATTACAAGTTTTAAGTACAAGTTTTATTCTTAATAATTTTAATGTGCTTTGAGAATGTTCAAGTAATTTCTAGCGTAACAGAGATTGTGACAGTAAATGATGGTATAATTATTTGTAGACAAGGATATAATTAGACGTTATTGAAGTTTCCTTACACCACTTCAATTTCCTCTCGTTGTATACCCTTTTACTACATATTTGGCCTATTTGGGTACAATCAATATGTGGCTGTGTATCATATTTTTGGCAGAGTAGAAAGTGTGAGCTCTTATGACGTTAATCTTGTATTTCGAGTGTAAAAATAACTTAACATAATGTAAATATGGTTTGATTCGTTCTAAAGTATGTAGGTATATACTTAATCAAATTTTGGGACCAACTCAAGTAATTAACTTTTAATTAACCTCGAAATCCATCAATAACTTAGAGTTCAACTTTTCACACGTACGTTTAAGGTACACGATACGCAACAAAGTTATAGATTTCTATGAAACGCAACCTTTTTGCAAGACAATTCAAATCCTTTGTGATGCCTGACGTATTGATATTACTAAAAAATCGTTTGCTGACCCTTGCCGAAGAAAATTGAACATTACTAGTGGAAGTAGATCTCAAGAAACCACCTGATTATCCCGATCTTTGCAATCGCAAAATCTTGCAAAGGCAAAAACGTAGATTTCTCTAGGAATCGCATTGCATACAAAAACCACAGGTTTTCGGAAAAATCCTTTTCAATTTAGATTTCAACCTGTAGATGGTCAGAACTACATTTGGCTGGCTCGACTGCTGACTTGAATGCGGCTAGCGGAGACCCCGAGCAGTGCAGTGCGTCGGCCCTGGCTTCTATACACAGATCACGCCTATTCAACCTCTCGCCTGTGTGTTCGTGTCTACGAATATACGTCCGTGTGCCATTGTATTCGCTGCTGTAGATCCGCAGCAGTCCCGCAGTGCAGTAGCAACCCGCTCGCGCTCTGTCGTGTACATCCTGGAATGGTTTTTAGAATTCGCTCGAGTGGCCAACTTGTGAAGAAGATTTTCGCTTCCGTACATCTTTTCAACATTAATTAGAATGCTTATAATTGTTGAATGCATGAGGCATTTTTGCAACTTGATTATTATTGACTAGATTGATAATTAGATAGTTTTTTGGGTTAAAAAAAGTATGTTGTCAATGTAAACCTCATATCTCTGCGTTGAAGTTTTTATAAGATATAAATGAAACCTTAGGATTACTGTTATTAACTAGACATCAAATTGATCACGATTGATTTATCCAGATATTCACTTATAAATTAACCACTACTACTCTATTTGACATTCAATTTCCTTCATTCAATCAATACTACTGTTTTTATTTTAGTCTTATTAAGTATAATGAAGCATTTAACACGTAACATATTGATACAACTCAGTTATTGTTTCCTTTTTTTATTGCTAATGCTTATATTATAACCAGACGTTCAACAGCTCCATTTTTAACTCAAAGGGGAGAATAATTTGGAATGAAGTCTTTGCGTGATATAATTGGTTCGAACCGATCACACATGACAATAATTTAAATGTCATTCGCTGATGATGAAAATAAATAATGTTTGTAAATTGTAATTGAGATCATTTTGTTGTCAAAAGAATTTTTCCGTCTTCTAACCTCAAAATAGCACTTTCACCGCTTGATTTTGGGTTATCAGACGGAAAAATAGTATTCGAAACTAACTCGTGCGTAAAGGCTTATTTACGAACTCGTACGAAATATACTATTCATTACATAATTAGATTTCAATGATAAAAAAATTAAATTAAATTAGTCTTAATTGGGACTAAATACAAAAAGATAGCAATAATTACGCGTACATAGATTAGTCACGAGGCGTGCATGCTTGGAGCAAACATAAGTACAAAGTAAAGGTTATGCACAAGTCAAGTAATGTAACATCAATAAAAATAATAGCTCTTAAGAGTATCGACCCTCATTTTTCAAGTTAGTGAATCTGATTATTTTAGCATATTAAGATGAATAAATTATACATTACATGCTTGGAAATATGTTTGTTTTGATAAGAAATGTATATTTAATACAATTCTAGTTAATTTACGTATACTGGTCAAAGGACATAAACATTTTTCAATTCATTATTATGTCGATGGGAAAAAATTATCCGCAATAAATCTCAAAAAGAGAGTTTAGTTGACTATACAAAAATGATAACAAATAGGTAAAAAATACTTAAAATTATAAATAGTAAAACATGATATATAGTTTCTTAGTATGATAAAATTAAATGATCAATTGTCACATAATTAGTCAGTTGATGAATTATCTAAATAATCATCTGACATTTTCAGAAATATTGACTGCCGAGAAAACATTTAAAACTAATCTAGAATTTCACAAATAGAAATAAGTGATTTCACTTATAAAAATGATATGAGAATACAAACACTTTATTTTTCATAAAACATCGATGATTACAAAACATTACCTATTCCATGCAGAAACATTTTTTTCATCATCTATAAAAAAAATATTTGCGTGATAGGTATAGTCTTTTTTTTCTTCTAAGCATAATTGTAATAACAGTCACATAATAATTTTATATTATTGAATTATATTATACTTTAACTTTTGTTTTGTCACAGAACAAGAATATTAAAATGATGTATAAATAAGTTTTAACAAATAAAATTTCATGTATTCTATATTTATATATCAAGAGCACCAATCACGATTCGTGATTATTACAACATCCTGTACATAAAGCACAGGAAATCATCTTGGCTAATTTGACGGCATTAAGTGCCGGCGACAAAACCACAAAAACAAAATGCCGGTCCAACATAGTAGATATACGTTAAAATACGTGCGCTCAAACACACGCTTGTGTGCGAACAAAAACAAGACGCAGATCATCACGGAAGTGGAATTTTGACTCGACGTATTCGTCCTTGGCTTGGCGTAATGTTTACACGCGCCGCTCGGCTTCGCGTCATCCTTGAAGTCTGACGCTTTTTTATGTTTATTTTTTTAAATTTCTTTTGTAAAAAAAAAATTAAAGCATTTGTAGCGATGGGGTTAACATTAATTTGTTTAATCTTCAAAATGATTCTAGGCGTAGCCGAAAAATAGGCACCTAAGCTAAGATATTTTAATATTCATCCGTCAATTCGTTTCTATGTTTCTGTGATTCGAATTTCATACATTCATCTGTATTTTCGGGATCTTTTTTTGTCCTTTGTCTTATTCTCTTTTTCTTTACTTCCTTAATTACAGTTCAATTAAATTTTTCTGTAAATAGAACTTCATGCCGTATCACTAAAGACCGTTATCTCTGTCTCTTTATTTATAATCCTTCATATGTATACATCTTTGTTTTTGTCTCTCTTTAGTATCGCTGTATCTATATTTGTCATTTTTGTCTTGATCCCTAACTTTTCGTTATCCTGACATGCATATGATCTTAATCACTATACTCATACTTTATTTTTCTGTTTCTCCCACGGTAAATGTCTTTACCTAACTATCTTGAAATCTATTTTTTGTCCATTTTGTCTTAGTCCTGATCACTATGTTTTTGTCCTTACATAACCGGCCCTGCACTTATTAATTTAAGTCCGTCTGTCCTGCTTAAATTTTGTTTTTTGTTATTTGTATCTTTTATTTAATGTCAATGTATCTATTTGAATCTATTTTGTCTCTGGCATTCTCACATCTGTGCTCATGTATACTGTCTCTATTTATATTATTTGTTTGTTTGATTGTTTGCCTTTGTATTTGTGAGTCTCTCCAGTTATGCTCTATCTTAATTTTTTTTTATAGATAGCTTATCTGTGGCTGTTATTATGTGTTAAAGTTTCTGTCTTTGCATTTATCGATTGATATCTCTGTCTTTAACTTGTTTATCTTATTCCTCCTGCATTTGTTATCAAATCTGGGATTATGTGCCTGTACCTCTTTCTCTTGTTCCTTTAATATCAATCTTTGTTTTCCTAATTTCATTTATATCTATGTGTTTTTATCTCTCTTGTTTAATCTTGGTTTATTAGTACCTGATTACGAGTGTATATTACTATGATTGTATTTGTGCTCTATTCATGTCTCCATCTCCGCCATGGTCTCTCTATTTGTATATTTCTTGAAAATTTTGTTTTCCTCTCCGTATGTATCTCTAAGCGCTTTTCATCGAATCACTATTGTTTCACAGAAAATATTGCTTTCAGTATAGGTAGATTTTGGCAAATACTAAAGATTCTATAATATTCATCGGAATGTTGACCCAATTTAAGTATTGACAGCATCCTTATCATGAATCATGTATAATTTAAAGATAAGAAAAAATTATCACATAACTAGAAAACAATACAAGTAGTGCGGAGGCCAGGTAGTGTTTATTTGGCTTATTTTAAATAAAAATGTGCTCCTAAATTTTTTTCGTAAATTGCTAAGGTTTCGCAGAAAAGAAGAAGCAAGACAGGAAAGTTATGAAATTGCAAGCTTATGCTACGCGAACGTTACTTCGCGTATATCTTTGTTTATGTTTTATTTTTATTTATCTGTTCACCTTAGTCTATGCATTTTTTAGCGTATTAGTTTAAAAATGACCCAGGTAAATCGTTATTAACATAGTTAAAAAAAAAATCTCTCACAACTTTAACTCTTGAAAATAAAATTTTCTTTAGATTCTTTAGCCACTCATAAGTATAAAAGATCTTGTGCAATTCATTTATAAAGTACTACGAAAAAAAAAAGAATAAAAAAAAAGAGGAAAATCAAATATTTTATTTTCAAGAGTCAAAGTTGTAAGAGATTTTTTTTTAAATCATGTTAATAATGATTTACCTGGGTCGTTTTCAAACTAATACCCTAAAAAATACGTAGACTAAAGTAAACAGACTAATTAAAATGAAACATGAGCAAAGAATTGTGCAAAGTAACGATCGCGTAGCATAAAGTCGCATAAAATAGAAAACACAATATAGAAAAACAAGTAGAGTGTTACTTATATTACTAATAATATTATATAATTACATTATAACGTACACGTTATGAAAACCTACTCTATTTAAGTTTCAAGTGAAAGATAAGTCTACTCACAAAACATAATCTTCTTCTTACTCTGTTGTTGATCGCTTACTGGTCAGTATAATATACGTGTTCACTCGACGAATGACTAATTCACACTGTTAACAAAATATCTGGGGAGCTGCGCAGCTCATTGCGCAGTATAAAATGCGCAGCCCAGCTAGGTCACTGACCACTGACTCACTCAGCTGACTAAGCTCACAGTGTGATCTAGTCATCCATCGAGTGAACACGTATTGTACTGAGCAGTAAGCAATCAACAACAGAGTTAGAAAGGAGATTATGTTTCGTGAGTAGAATTATCTTTCACTTTGAAACTTAAATAGAGTAGATTTTAACAGCGTATACGTATATAATGTAATAAAATAATTGGTTATGTAATAATATTATCTTCGTATTCAGTTATTTTATAGTGTAATATACACAAAAATACACACTTAAAAATGTTGTGTAGTTCACTATTTTACACTTATTATTTGTAAAAATTACACAACATCTGTCTACTTTCGTACACAAAATAATTGTACTTCGCACAAAAATTTTGTGTACAAGATATGAGTACGATGGCTTAATAACATAAGGCAAGTGTACTATTAACACTAAATTCGTGTAAAATATAATTAACACAAAACGTGTGTAGCCTGCTCAATTTCAAATAAAATTTTTCTGTTTGTAATTGAACAGATTTTGAACAGTGATACAGTAAGACAGACACGAGCATCCAATTTTCAATAAATTTTCATAAACTTTCCACGAATCGACAATACACCTTATATCCGTGTATTCGCTGATGTCAGATCTCGACTTTCGCTTACCCTTTCACCCCATCAAAGCTAGCACCCTTAAAAAAACTTTCCCCTGAAACTTTCCAGTAACT
This sequence comes from Copidosoma aretas, assembly GCA_030522625.1. Classification (NCBI taxonomy): domain Eukaryota; kingdom Metazoa; phylum Arthropoda; class Insecta; order Hymenoptera; family Encyrtidae; genus Copidosoma; species Copidosoma aretas. Next base: position 11,752 of record JAPYYV010003684.1, read on the forward strand.
GCAGCAGTCGCGAAGTTGGCAACTCTTGCGTAACAGGTAGCAGCCGAGTTGGCCGCTCGAAAAGAAAAAGAAAATCCCCAGGAGGAGAAGCGGTGGTTGGTGTTACGCACTCGGTGGCACGCGTAGGCTCGATCTTGACCCAGAGACAGAACGAGAGGGTAGGATGGGAGAGGTGAGAGAGCTGTACTACACGGTATAGTTACGTATAGTATTTTTGTTCCCTTTACGTACGCTGTGCGGCGAGCTGTAAGCCATCTATCACGCGGCCCACCTGCTGGCTGCCCCCGGCTTACCGTGATGCCATGTACATGGATACTAGAGAGCCGCGGCATTGAAACTGCCGAGCGGGCAAAGTCAACGAAACGGCGCGCTCTCGTGTGGTGCGGGCTACGAAAACGCGGATTGTACCCACCTTCGCGCAGTAGTATTTTACTACTCGTTGCATGAAATGTGTCCGTGGGGCAATCGTCGGAGAGAAAAAAAAACGGTTGCTTTGAATGGACGCGCGAAATTTGCTGGCTCATTGTTGATTGTTCGTGTACTTGCAGCAGTATGGAGATTGCTGGTCGAGTGGTTATTTATCGCTCGTTCTGTGACCGGTAGTTTGAAAAACGTGATACCGCTTTCATGACATTTCTTTGCGGAAACTACTGTACTGCGTTACCACATTGGATTACCTTATTTCCTTTTTGGAATCTGTCCAACATATGCGTGAAAAGGACGAAGATCGCGTGGTTCGTGAATTTCAAAATATCCATTGTGGTTGAAAAATCAAAGTCTGTTGTTTATTTAAATGAAATGCGATTATTGAGTACTAAAAAATGTTCTAATCACATTTGAATCTGCTTACTAACATCTCCAAGTTTATGATATGCTACCAGACCATATTACCAATTGCAGAAACTTTTTCACTCTGGTTGAACACCGAACTAACATCAAACTCTCAGTTGTCCGGATCGAAAAAAGAACCAACCGACTATCCTTACTCTCTCTTTCTCTCCAACATGCTTGCGTATATCTGCAGCAAAGACACGCTCGTGCGACCATAGGGAGTGTCTCTGTTTTTTCGTGCAAAAGTGTGCCGGCTCAACCCGAAGATCTCGCTAAGATATCCGGATATGCATCCTCGTGCGGCACGATTCAAGTTTACCATCGGAATGTGCGTCGCCGGCGTTCTCTAAATCTATTAGTACGCCTTCCACTGTTAGAGACTCGCTACGGTGTCTTTTCTCTATCTTTTTCTCCTATGCACTTTCGCGAGCGCCATCCACCTGCACGGGAACTTTTTCCCACGTGCCTGTATAAAGGATAAGTAGGAGAGCCGTGAGGAGGTTGCTCTGCGCTATGCTCTCGTAAACCTTGTGTCTCTAACGGTCTGATGATGGTGATGATGCTAATGTTTCTCCAGATCAAATACTTGTAGGCATGATCTTTTTGCTTCCTCATAAAGGAAGCTTTGTGTCGGTAAAAAAAAAATTTTTCTAGAAATCCGTTAAAAATGTTTAATATAGTGTCTAAAATGAAAAAATACCATTTTTATATAATGTCCGTCCGTCCGTGTGTGTGTGCGTGTGTGCGTGTGTGTGTGTGTGTGTGTCTGTGTGTATGTATGAAATCAGTCATATCTCAGGAACCCAATGGTAGATTTCAATGATTCTGGGCTTTAAATTTTTGTTTTCTCATCCTAATGGCGGCTCGAAAAAAAAAATTTAGTTTTTTTACCTTATTAAGGTTTGTACAACGATTTTTATGGTCAAAAAACATGTTTTTTACTTATTTAAGGGCGAAAAAAATTAAATTTGAATTTATAAATAGAAACATCTGATAGAGTTTTAAAATAGCTTTTTTTCCATTTGAATCATTTCGATAACATATTTTGTTTAGTTTTTATTAAAGAAATACTGAGATTTTTGTGGGAAATCACTCATATCTCAAAAAACTTTCGAGTGGTTTCGATTATTCAAGGCTTAAAATATTTGTTTTTACATCATTAGTTTTCACATTTTAGCATTGCAACGTACCGTTATTAGATTTTCTTCGTCCGAGGCGTCCAATTAAAGCTTATTTTTTCGAAATTTGTATGTTTTATTTGGACTATAACAAACTGAGATGTGCATCTCAGCAACCCTCCAAATGATTTATTTTACTTATTTACTGCAGCTGCCTATAATAAATTTGAGTTTTTATACCTTGTTACGGATTTTATAACGATTTTCATGGTAAAAAAACGGTTTTTTACTCTTCTAAGGGTTAAAAAATCTATTTTCAAGTTGTAAATAGTAGCATTGCAATAGATTACAATTACAGAACTCTTGAAGTACTAGCTTGCTGGATATTCTCTTTATTTTATTATAAAACAGCTGTATAAATAGTTATCAGTCAAAATAAGGTTCCTGGTAAGGTAGAAATATACAAACTATGAGAAGACTCGCATTTGTAACTTTATTCCTCAATGTAGAGCATAAAAGTAGCTTCTTTTGACTTTTTAAATCATTTTATTATTTTGCTTGATTTTTTTAAGGTAAATAATAGTAGAATAATGTTGTTGAGGAAGCTTTGTGCTAATTTATTGGCAGCGGTTTTTTAATCTGTCCATCAAAATTTAATAATTAGTCTTTGTGTTATTTTGTGGTTTTTTAATAATCTCTGAGTTAAACCTATAGCTTTTGATGGTTTGATGATTGAGTAAGCTTTTTTCATGTCGAGGAAAAGTTTTTATGTTTGTGCAGATGATTTTTTCTGGTTTAAAGTTTGTGTTTTCGCTTGACGCATCCTGAGTGATGTTCATGCGGGTTTTCTGACAACGTCAATAGTAGTAGATCGACCATTAAATTTTTTTTCGATGTTACATCCGGAAACTTTTCTTTTAAGTCCGTTTAAGGCTCAGATATTTTTATTATTTATTTCCTTTTTTATTTATATATTTACTTATGCTTTACATTTTTTGAAATTATAACAAATTCATTGACATGTTGATATACAATGCTGAAATAATAAGTGACTAATAAATGAAGTATTCTGAAGGATAATCATTCAGACAGAAAAAAATATTCAGACCACGTCCAAACGCAATCGTAACTACATCATTCAATTTGTAAATAAAATAAATAATGAAAATATCCTTACTTATATTGAAAACTAATTGTATGAATAATAATTAAAAGTCAAATATGCGCGTTCATAAGTAGTCTCGAGATAATCCAGTAGATATCCTTACCGAACAGAGGCGTACAACAGCAGCAGCCTGCTCGTCGCGGAATTCAGCTTCAGCGAGTTGTGCGTGTTTAATATGGAAGCGAACATTCTCTATCTCGTTCTCTTACGAGGTATAGGTTGCACAGAAAGTAACGCTGGAGCCAGTCGTTTCGGAGCGACCGAGAGGCGCAGGAAGAAGGGAGAGGCATGGAATGCGACCGAGCAGCAAGCAGCCTTGAGAGCCGTCAAGTAGTACGAGTCAGCGTCGGACGTGACGTCGAACATAAGTAGCGCGGCTCGAGCTGCCGCTAGAGATTTTTATGTTTGTTCTTGTTATGATGAGCTGTAGGTCACTAGAGAAGTATAAGGGCCAGGAAGTATACGAAATCGTAAGGTCGTGTGATGAATACTATTCTTGCTTGATGCATGAATTTTTCAATAGTTGGCATTAATATAAAATTTGTCGATTTTACATAAAGTACAAGAGAGAAAAAATCAGTGATTGTAATATGAATAAATCGTTACTTCTCAATCTAGAGGGAGTATCAAAAGTCTACATTATCCTTGCCGCGCAGTAATTTCGATATTCTTCTTTACTCCTTCTGTACTACTTTTTGCGACAAATGTAAATTAAAAATTTCACTCACCAGATTATACTCTTTCATCACTTGAGTATTTTCAAACAGAATTATTTAATATTAATATGTAATATGATTAAGAGCTAAATTGTGTCATAACTTAATATTAAGTAAAAAATTCAGCACACAAAACCCTAAATAAGTATGTATGTTGTTCACGATTTCCGACAACGTTAAACTTTGATAGCGTACCTCGAGCTCCGATTGTATTATAACCATGGACTCATCTTAAGGGGATTGAAGACTCATGTTCTTGGCCTAATATTCGGACCAATAACTTATTGAATATAGATAAAGGTAATTAATAAAATAAAAAATACGAGGCACTAGATGTAACATTTACCTAGTGCCTCTGATTTTCAGTTTTATTAAATAACCTTTGTATTCAATACGTTATTGGTCCGAATATTAGGCCAATAATATGAGTCTTCGATCCCCTTAAGTAACATAATAAGGTCATTGAGAAGAACTAGAGCACCACAAATGTTGATCTGCTTCCACCAGGATACAGATTGCACAACGCACTTAACGAAAGAGAAACAGAGAGGGAGAGAAAGAGCGCATTGACCTACCTCGATAAAATATCGTCCATCTACTCTGTCTATGCGTGTATATACACGTATACACAGTTCCACAGTGCGCCTCTCGGTTTCCTCTTTCCCTCCTGGGCTGTTTCTTAATCGCGATTGATGGCCTTCTTACCCCAATGCTTTAGGTTCGGAGACGGGAATTGCGATTATTTGCCACGATTAATCGCGTTTCCGATTGAAACAGTCGTCCATCGATCTCTTTGCTTCGTATAAAAGTTGCGGTTCTGTTTGGGAGGCTTGATTTATTGATTAGGGTGTGAGACTTTTTTTTGTCGAAATTTTATAGTTTTGTACATTTATTACCTGTCTGTGCGCGAGATATTTGATATAGAACAGTTTTTGAGTCTACTGCTTCGTTTAGAAGATGTCAAGTACAAGAGCGTGTATTGACGTTCCAAGGATGACGAACCCCTCGTTATATTTTAAAGTTTTGGAAAAGTTCTTTTAGTAGTATATTACAATATTTTAACTCAGAAAAAATGAGTTGTTAAAAAGTTTTTCTGTATTTCGTATCAAAAAATTTATTTTTTTTTCTATTTACAGAACAAAAAAATAATAAGGGTGTGTGTAAAAAATAAGTAGAACATGTTAGTGAGGAAGCTTTGTACCAACAGATTCGTTGCCTTCTTAAGTTGGTTATACCTTTTTTTTTATATCATTCTTTCTTTTCTTTTTTTTTTAGTTCGTGTCGATTTTCGTCGTTACTCTTTTAATTTCATTTTTTCCGATTTTTACTTCTCATTTTCTTTAAAAATTGTACAACATAAATAAGAAATTTCTACAAAAGTATTAAAATGTGTCAGTCACTACCAAAGTCGTGTAAAATTTTTCCTTACTTTTGAAATTTTTACGTAGATGACAGCAAACTTGAAGAGCTTATTGTCATAAGTCATTTATGAATTCATATTGATCATTAGTCATCCGTTTATTCTGCCGTGAATAATTTCAGCAAATCTTCAGCACCAACCAAAATAAAATTCATGCAAAATCCCAGTCAACGGCAATCCATCAAACCTTCCACATATTGTGATCTTGCATGGAAAACTCTATTTGGTCCTTCAGATAGATCATCAAAAAATATTGGACACGTATTTTCTTTTTTCACATGAACAAAAATTGACGGAGATATTGTACATCAAAGTTCAGGTGTGGGGGTAAAGTACGTCAAAGAATCATACACATCGTATGTCCTTATGACGCCATAAGCTCCACTCATTTATTTATTTATTTAAGAAATTTTACGGGTGTTCGTCCATTTACAAAATACATCCAAAAACTTAAATGGTAATCGAGCGCAAAAATAAACTAATTTTTAATTTAGAGATAATTGTTGTATTATATTATTCATAGTTAAAGTTTATAATTATAAGCAGACCTAATCGAAGGTATAACCAACAGTGTATCATCTTGAGTAATAGTACATGTGTAACAAAACGTGTATCTCATTTAATAATATGTATAGAACAATTATGTAATGGATCTTTTAAATTGACCTAAAAACGAGCGGTTTTGCACAGAATTCGGTAAATCATTCCAAAGTCTCTTTAATCTAATCAACGGAGGCAAGTATGATATTTTTTTATATCTGTCTGTATCGAGGAGAGGTCTAACGTTCCTTCAGTCATATGCGATTTCTCGTTTTTCAAACGCATCTTGCAACTCCAAAGATTCACAAAATCCATTAACAATCTTGAATGCCAGAATTAAGTCATTAATATCATGTATAGATTGTACACTTGGTATTTTGAAAAATTCGGATATTGGATTGAAATTGTGGTCAAATTGGAGCGTTCGACTTCCACGATGAACTCCTTAGAAATTTTATGTACAATATCTTCGTTATTTTTTATCTGTACAAGAAAAGAAAAATACGTGTGTAATGTTTTTTCATTATCTACCTGACGGACCATACAGAATTTTTCATGACCGATCCCAATTTGCGAATTCATTCTCACCAGCTCCTCCAGCACCAACGAAATTCGGGAGCCCTAATTCCGGCAGATTGACAACGGAAACACTGGAAAGAAAAAAGAAACGGACAAACTCCTCCATTCACCAACCCGCGAGAATAAGCAAATCGTGTGCCCAAGAGCGTGCATCATCTGTTGCCGCTCTTTGCGACGCCATAAATCCCCTTCGCCCCGTCCCCCCCCCCCCCTCCCCCCTCTCTCTGCAAACACGTGTGCCCGCGACCCAGAAAAAAGGGACGCAAAGCGCCCCCCTGCGTTGTTTGGAAAACCACGTGCTCCCCCCTTCTTGCACCGCCCGCGGCTCCTCTCATTCATACGTGCGCGTCTCAATGTCGCGTGGCACGATGCATAATTCATCGCGTGGCTCCTCTGCCGCTCAGTTCGACTCGCGAAACTCGTTTCGATGACAAGGCTGATTATCGCACGGAAAGATGATTTCCTAGGGGTAAAGTCTGCCGCGTGGTTTCTGGATCTTGGGAAAGCTAGTGGCTCCATTTTTTGCTCACGAGCTTTGGAATCTTCTTCTCTGCCCCTCGATCGATTCTCTAATCGATGGAGTCCAAGGAAAACTTGCATTTGTTTGTTTTTGCGCGTGTTTTGAGCCTTTTTCTTTTTGATAAGAGTATCACCTTGAAAAAGGGTTGGACTTCATCGTTTATTTAGATGAGCTTTTGTTTCTATTTACAAGGATGGTATTCGATGTATACAATTGCATGTTCATTCTCTTTGATTGGTACTAGTATTTTATGTTTCATTGTAAATAGTTATATGTGTATATTTCAAAGGTCAACTTTTTTATGAAAGACGAAAGCCCAAATGTATGACTAAAATTCTTACATATCTACACGAAACCTCACAGTTGTTTCGATAAGAGATTCAAGAACAATCGAATTGGTTTTTGCTGAATAACTGTTCCAGCAACTTAATCGTATTGTGTAATTTTAACAGAAAAAATTAATTCACGAAGGCTGAATGCTGTAAACTTTTCTGTTGTTGATTCAACACTGTCGCCAATGTGGCCACTGTCGCCACTTGGATTTACAATGTAAAAATAAATGGTCGACCATAGAATCACCAAAATATGCTATAGAGTTTCATCAAACATATCAGGGTATCTTCGTGCTTCATCGCCACCATATGAATATTGATAGATCATCTTCTGAATGTATGTTTAAATAAACCAAGGAGCCATATACTCTTACATGAAGGGTCCAAATGATTTGTGATGATTTTTAAATGATTTCAAAATGATTTCATCGTGATTACATTCGCTACGTAGTAAGTGCATTTCATTCCAAGATGATTTGAGCTCATTTGGTATGACTTAATATTGATGTACCAGCCATTTGAATATTGATACCATTTTGTTAGAGTTTAATTTATATGTATCAATAGATTTTATCTATGATTTCAGTTAATTTCAGATTGATTTCATTAAACGGGATTGAAAAGATCTAATGGCCCCTCGCACACAACTATGCATGCTAGATAAAATTGATGTATCAAGAGATAAAATGAGAGGATCAACCTCTCAAAGCGGATCACAGTAGCCGTATAAGACAAAGGGATAACAAACAAGCAATGGGCAATGAAAGAAAAGTGAATCGAAGGGGAGGTGGGGAAGTCGATGGAACCGACAGCGAGTCGAGATCCTAACATATGTAAAGTACCGAAGGAGAGATTAAGTCGCGGGGAGACGCTACACGAGTAAAGGAGAAAGAAAACACGGTGAAAGGTAATACGTACTGAGACGCCGAGAGCCGAAGAGGAGAAGGAGGTGAGGGACGACAAGCGGACAACACACTTCCGTCTGGAAATCGCACTTGTTCCTTTTTACGGAGATCGGGCGATTGGGGAAACGAGCGAACGCTACCGAAGATAGTAGTAGACGTGTCAATTGTATCGTTAAGCCGCATTACTTGTTTTACAGACTTGCAGGGTTTGGGTTGATGCTTTGATTGTCAATTATGGAGAATTGTTTTAAAATGAAAATAAAATTGGTACGTGATTGTGGCGGTTCTCGAGAAAATTTACTTTAGTCAGAGAATTCGTTTGTTATAATAATTATTGCATAGAAACTTCTATATACAAATTCATTCATTTAACACCATGATAAGAAACAATCTAATTTTAATGATTTTGTCTTTTGGTTTTTTTTATTCATGAAAAAAAAAACTAATAATCTATCCATAAGCCCAACGGTGACCACCAACGGCATTACGGTATTCTTGTAGAACCAACAAGTTGAAATAGTTTTATCTTGAATTCATTCAAACTTATTTATTTAAGATGATTTATTTTTATTTTATTAAGATAGGACTCGACAGCCTAAGGAGCATTGAATCTCGAGGCTAAACTAATTTAACCACTATCGAATCACTGATTTTGTATCATATTTAACTAAATGGACCTCAATATCTTGGCTATTAATTAATCTAAGTAAACTTTTTTTATTCACTCCATCGCTCTTATTCTCTCAAAAGAAAATTAAAAAGACGAATCGGACTAGGGAGCGAAAAAACAGACCCAAACCGACACTCACTCAGCAAATGGTGTCGAAAGAAATAAAGAGAGATCAAAACAAAAGCATCCACGCATTAGGCAAAGAATGCAGCGGCCGGGTGGTAAAAATGAAAGTGAAAGAGAGATATAATCATCGGGTCAGTGCAACAGCACACACTCCGTCCACGTGGAGGAAGGCAATAAAATCCAGAAGAGAGCAAGGGAGGGAGTAGCGAACCAGAGTCCACCATTAAGTGGTGCAGTTAGTTCCCTACGCAACGCTCGGACGAAAAAAACCGAGGGGTCGGGGGACTCTAACGAGGCGCCCCCCGTTTTTCCGCCATCACCGCCGCGCTCAGCTGCTTTTTCCCCCCTTTTTCATACCCCTCTCTCTCTCTGCCTCTCGTGCTCTCTCTGTCTCTCTCTCTCTCTCTCTCTCTCTCTCTCTCTCTCTCAAACAAACCGGCATAAAACGCCGACCGGCGTAAACACCGGCGTAAACGGGGGAGGATGGCTTTCATTCACGAGAAGAAACAGAGGAGGAGGGGTACGGGAGCCTGGTCAGCTCGGCCGCGCGTAGAAGAGAAAAGTCCTTTCCAGCGGCTCGTTTTATGACTGGGTCAGGGTTAGAGAGGTGGGAAAGCCCTTCCCGCGCTGTCCTCTGTGGCCAAGTGTAGTCAGTGCTCTCGTTTCCCGTGTTGCAAACCGCAGTGACCGGGCGACTCCTTTAAATCTCCTGCATCTTTCTTTAGACTTCGTTAGTATTCTTTCCTGTTTTCCTTATATCTCACTGTATGAGGTCGATGTACCGATAGTCGGTCTTTTAGGCAGGTGGGTGACCCAATGGTCGATCACTTACTTTTTTAGCCTTTAACTACCTTCATGTCAAATGCATGAGTTGATTTGCACAGAAAGAGTTTTCAACATAGCGCTATTATCTAAAGTTCTTTTACCTGGATGCGGTAGTAAGCTGAAACATCTTGTTGTAATACTTACATGGGTTGGGTGTAATAAAGCCTCTTTGGAGTTATCGCGCTCTCTGTAATCACTTACTTTTTAATCCTAAGGTTTGGAAATAATGTCTCATTGAAACAGACATGCAAGACAATCTACAGCGTTTCTCCACCTTTAGATAAAGGCTCTTAATTATCTTTCCCCTTGGCTTGGATGAGTTAATTTTCTTTGCTAATTAATTTCAGTCAGATCCCCTTAACTTAAGTGACTTGATGTAAAGAGTGGCATTATCATGCTCGGATTGCTGGACTGCCGTGTACTTAAAGACTTTACAAAAATATTTTTTACGTAGTGAAGGTTTTGTCCAGAGTATCGATGTGTTGTAAATCGTATGAACCTCACTTCAATGACTTTTACCTAACTTACATTTTATGTTTAACAATATGGGTGATGTTACAGATACAATGATATGTTGTGACGTATCGAGACACTGGAATCAAGATAAAATCATCGAAATGATAGTGCTAAAACTGTAATCTGACGGCATTCCATAGTGTAGGGACTTTTTACGTTTTTCAACCTAATTCTTACCGTGCTGTATGGTAATTTAATTACCACTGCACAAACAGTGATAATCATTGTAATTACGATAATAATTACTGTTCTTAGCAATATAAATTGATCTACCAGAAGTCCCCATACGTTAAAATGGCACTAGATAACAATTATAGCTAGGTAATTCTTGTAATTTTTTTCTCCCAGTGCAGTCATTATCTAATTTTGACTCAAGAAATATTGTATTATACTCATTGTCCATCTTAAAAAGAGTAAAATGATCATTAATAAATATTACATTGTGTTTGTGTTTTTATTTATTTTTATCATAACTGATTTTTACAGGGACTTCTGATATACATATGACCATACTCTATAAACTACATTATTGTAACATTTGCACATTCTACCATGTTGATTTCATAATTTCAAAATATATTTTCTTTTTAAATTACAAGGATAGAAATTCAACTCTCACAATACATTACTTCATCTTTTACTATCTCTATTGGGTTAGCTTTGATTTTTTAACCTTAAATTTTATAATTTCTCACTCTAAAACCTTTACACAAAACTTCTATCACCTCTTTTCACTGACTTACTCTTTCATTGAATTTTCACTACAGTCATTTAACTTAAGACTTCTGCGGTGGTACATAACTTTTGGTACATAACTTTTCTTACCATGGGCCCAAAGTGCAGCAGAGCCTTTTCGCCCTCAGGTCGCACTTTTAGCCCTTGAAACCACTTTGCGCCCACGGGCAGAAAAATTTTTTCGGCCCTCCGGGCCCAAAATTTTTTCTGCCCTAGGGCGCAAAGTATTTTCGCAGGCCCAAAGTGTGCCCACGGGCGCAAAATTGCACTTTGCGCCCTCGACAAGAAAAATAATATACGAGACTCGTGCACAAAAGTAAAACAAGCGCGCCCTTCGGGCACTCAATTTTTTACTTTCTGCCCTAGTAGCGTAATGTACTATTCTTGCATCCTTTTTTCACTTTCTTCCCTGTCCTTTTTCGACTCCTCAATCCAGCCATAGATTACCTTAACCATTATGTCGTCCATTGCTTCCCTCTCTGAACTATCTTTGCGCAACCCTTCCACTTTTCCCGTTCCACTTCCATCACGCACAATCCACTTGGAACTTTTTATATTCTATTTTGACTTGTTTTCCTTTGCTTTTCTCCTCTTTTGCCAATTTCACTGACTGTCTTTGTATTTCTCTTTTCTTTAGTATCATATCATCATTTTCAGTGAAAACACCTTCTGGTAGCAAGTTTTTTTCTTCATGACCTAGCTTTTTGCACCTTTTTGTAACTTTGCTACCACCACCCTGACGTGATTGTCCTCTTTTCCCTTGATCACGTATATGCTTTTTCACCTTTGACTGACACTTTTGGACTTTCTGTTATATAAGGTTGCACTCTATTTACTAAATCATCCTTTTTAAAACTTCCACCTTTGATCACCATGTTATGCCTCCTATGTCCTCTCTTTTTTTTCAGTATCGCTTTCGAGCTTTTCTATCCTCTCATTTAGTCGGGCTTTTTCTTCCGTCCACTTGTTTTCGGTGTTCATCCGGTCATCTACCTTCCTTTTTTGTTCCATTTTCCACGTATTTTTTAAATCATTCATTTGCTTTTTGGTCTCTGTCCCTATCTTTGTTATTTCTTTTCTTATTTCGTTTTTTAGCTTTTTAATTTGCTTTTCCAAAACCGTTTTATTATAGTTCGTCTTTTCCAAATTCGTTTTTCTTTTGCCTGCGTCAAACCTATAGTTTTTGAGTGTTTTGTCTCCTCCGCTCCTCGTGTTCATCGTTTTCTCGTGCTGGTACTTAGCCAATCCTAACCTCAAACTGTATCCTGTAACCTCAAAGTGTATCAACACTGTCTTCTTATTCACTTTATGCTGGCCGATTTTTCGAGATTTTTACGGCTATAACTTCACCTTTACTTTCCTTTTTACTCACTGTACTTTATTGCCTTGAATTACTTCCCTAAATCTGTTTCTTTCATCTCATGCCTGCGCTCTCTCGTATGTGTGCACTTCCTTGCCGCCAAACCAGAAGTCTCTAGTAAATATTATATTATTAGTGCGTTTAAAGAACAAAATTGCTCATGAACGGTTCCAAGTAAAATGGACAACGAGTTCTTTCACTAAGATAATGCACTATATTACAAATGAATCACAAAAATGATAACGTCACACCAATGCTCTTTGAAATGTTTCTATACATCCACCGTATTTATCAGATTTAGCTCTTAGTGACTTCATTCAATGTTATACTATTTTTGACTCCTTACGGGCAACATATTCCATAGACTTAATGATAAGTATTGGAATCCGTAGGTTTTAAAACAAATATCTGTTTATTACATTTTATTCCTAGTTACCGTGTTTCTAAGTTCTGATAAAAAACATTACAACTCGAAATTCATGGAAAAAAATAATGAGTTATTGATTGCTCAACAAAAAGAGATTTTTTTCAATAAATCATGATAAAATTTACTTTAAAAAGAATTAAGAAATTATGTTCTATGTAAAGATAACAAAATGGAATTTTTTTTTAATAAAAAATTACCCAGAATATATTCATAGTCATCAAACATTTGTATTTTACTGTAATTTCTGTCGAATTTAATTGGTGTTTTTCCTAAAATATCAATATCCAAATTTTTAAATAATTTTTTTGACAAAACAATTCATCAAAAATTTTAAGATACGTTTTTTACCCAAAAATTCTCAAGAATGGTTTTTATAAAAAAAAAAAAAAAATATGAAATACAAAGTTTTTCGCCTAAAAAATTAAACAAATCACGTCTTGACAACTAGATTAGTTTTTATTGACTACTTGTACTGTATTAAATTAATAGCAAGAACCAGCATGACGAGTTTCACCCAAATACAAACAACAATCAATTTGCAAGAAGGAAATACTGAATATATCAACGCATGTATACACAGTTGACAGCGATATTTCGTAAAGAACAGCAACGAAGCTTCGACTTTCGAGCAACTCGAACTTTGGAATATATCTTTATCGTGGCCTCTGAATGATAAGAGTTTCTTATCGCCGTCAAGACTAAACAAGATAAGAGAAACATAGAGAGAGAGAGAGAGAGAGAGAGAGAGAGAGAGAGAGAGAGAGAGAGAGAGAGAGAGAGAGAGAGAGAGAGAGAGAGAGAGATTTCCTCATGTTACCTTTTATTGCAGCCACCCAATTTTGCGAACTCTGAATTTAAAGATCGAAAAATATGAAAAAAACGAGACACGACAATTCGTCCTTGATAGAGGCCACTGCACCATTCCAAGTGAGAAAGAGAGATGTCGTTATGCAAGAGCTAAGCACTACTTACCATTGCTCATGCAACCTGGTGACTAGTCGTTTGTTGATCATCCGTTATGATGCAGATGACGTTCAGTACGCCCTACTGCGTTATTGAAATTTTCACGCAAGAGGATCTCAACTTTCGATTTTCGATTGTTAGGCTCATCAAAGGTCGTAAAATTCTCGATACACATACGGTACGAAAATGACATGAGATCAAAATAAGTGAATTTTGAAAACTAACTACGTAGACAGCTGTGCAGCCAGATTATTTAAATTATTTGTAGTTATGAAAAATTTGTTTCTTTAATAATTTGCATGAATAATATATGATTATTGTATTCTTAGTTCCTTAATATTGACAATATGTAATACATCTTTAATATGAGACAGCACAATTGCGATTCTTGATGGCTTTTCTCAAATCGTGATCGTTGTACGTTTTTATTTCATAGATCAATTGTATTAATGTGAGCAAAGTACACTTGTATATAAATATGTATGTATCATTTAAAAAAAAAAATTTAATGTTTAATTCATTATTTCATCCAAAAGCTTTGAATTCTAGTGGAACTCACAATTATCGCATGATTAACGAATCAAAATGCTACTAAGAAAAGTGTTGGATATTATGAGATTCGCAGACGCGGTTAGTACGTAGCAATAGCAATTGAAAGTATTTCGTAGATAATTTTAATTTTTTCTACTTAACATTGTGAGTAAAAGTAGATGGCTAGTCCTTGTCATGAGAACCCATATAGCTCAGTAATTTGGATATTTAGTCGTCAAACCTCCATACCAGGCAATAGGTCTTCTCAATGCGGGTTTATCCCACTGGGCCTTTCCCTGCTCCGATTGCATGTATCAATAATAATAATTCTCTGCGTACATTTTTTAGTAGTACTTTATACAGTAGTGTAAATAACTTTCTTGACCGATTTTTTTTTGAACTGCTTCAAGGAACGTGTTTAAACACTTATAAATTTAACGTAAAATTATTGTTACGTTTTATGCAAGAAAAAACACTATTTTTCTGGAAATCGTACTATAAATATAATGAAAAATTTCGACTTGTTATAATTTCTTTAAAACAAAACAATCACATTCATTTCTGCAAAAATACAGCTAAGTTGTTTGTGTTAAATATTTTAAATAAGTAATGACTATGATATGAAATATATATTGAAATGGTGCACAACCTTACCTTGACGCAGTTTTACCGTGAATACAGTTAAGAGTAATGTCAAACACGCATACAAAATATTAAATTTTTATAAAAATTAATTATTTCTCAAAGGTTTTTTTTTCTAGTTACTTATTCAAAATTATACACATAAAATCGTTAAAAGCTTATCATTATTTCGTAAGGTATACATGATAGAAGCATACAGAATATCAATCATCTATAAAAATCAATGCTTGAGTTATGGAACTATAATTATTAATATTTTGTCTCCTACGAAAATGAAATAGAGTCCCTACTAGATTTTAAGTAAGCTGTGTGCTGAATTTAGTAGAAATCTCATCATTATTTATATTTAGGATGCCTTCAGAAAATTTCATACTTTTATAGAGCTACAGATTTTCCTATGCTATGAGGTATGTTACCCTAATATTCATAAAATACTTCAAGAACTGTTTAACGTCAGAGATAATAGCTCAGGCCCTCATCATCACCACCACGAAATTCTGGAAATGCTGCACTATCTTCTTTCCGCTCTAAGATTCGCATTAGCTGTTATCGGATTAACCTACTTAATTCTATCCATAAGACATTTATCTTCGTCCTCTATCCGTTACTTTTCTCTCACGCTCATGTGGCCTCTAGTTTTGTCACACCGACTATACCAATGCCAAGGCTCTCTGCTTCGTAACAAAGTATGATACATTAGTACAACTAAACTTTTTGAAACAAAGAAGAAAACGTGTTGCTTACGTCATGTCCCACGTAATAAAAGTATATTATAAAGTTATTATGAAGGCTGTACAAAGACTATACGTAATATGGGTTCTGTAAAGAATGTATGATGATTTTACAAAATGTTTGTACTATTTGAGACGGAAAGTATACCAAATATTTTTCATCGATCATTTCATAAAGAAAAAGAAAAAAAAATCATGAGAAATTTGTACATATCGTATACACGACGTTTCGGTAGAAAATACCTCCATATGGAAATAATATATAAAATTTATGTATATATATATATATATACATATTTATTATTGATATTAATATCAAAAATTTAATCGAAAAAGGAACCAAACTAAATATTTTTATATTTTTCTGACGAACATATTTGTTTTAATAAAGATAGTGATGATTTTAAATAATAATAAAATTCTTGATAAGTCTTTTTAAAATTTACTTTTGTTATAATTGATAACTTATCAACGAGGCTTTAAGAACAGACTGAACAGGTGAGTGCGAAAGTGTGTAAATATTTCTATCACCCAACGACATTCAGTCGAAACATTTGAAGGAGGTTCCATAGTGTGTGACCGTATCATTTTGGGGGTCCCAAACTGTGTACTTTATTTTTAAGAATCTATATAGTATGATGGTAATTTGTATGCTTAAAAGTATCAAGCTTTATGAAATATTGCATATCATAGCAATAAATGAAATAAAATTTTTTTTCAAATCCCCTTTCATGATCGGCCACACTCATTTTAGCTATCAAATGAGATATTACCCCACTTACACCTTATAGTTCTCCTAATTTTCCACGTTTGCTTCTATATTTCTTGATCTCATAAAAATCAACAAGATAAAATCTATAAACCATGAGTTTTTTATCAAGATCCTTTTAGTTTTT
>JAPYYV010003685.1:0-18262 GCA_030522625.1 Copidosoma aretas
AGGACCAGGCTATACTGCCTAACTGCCACTTTTTTATATACTTGTAACATATCCTCAAAAAAATGAAGAATTGCTGTATCACGGTAATACGATATACCAGAATTATCTTTTTTTTTTACGCCATTATTGAGGTACGGTGATCAACAGGTTTTTAAGATTCTCTAGTGAAAATACAAACCTTTGCACTGTGTACAATGTAACCTAACCTCAAAACTAAATCAAATGTCTTCAAACCAAAGGTCTTTTTTTGGAAAAAAAGCTGCCAATAGTACATTTTTTGAGATATCACGGTCATCTTTTTTAAATTACTTGAAGAGGACCAGGCTATACTGCCTAACTGCCACTTTTTTATATACATGTTACTTAAACTCAAAAAAAAAAGAAAAATTGCTGTATCACGGTAATTTATTATAGCAGATTTTTTTATATTTATACACTCTAATTTCGGGAACGTAAATTAACCCCTTTTATACGCCATAATTACGGTACGGTAAATAGCAGGTTTCTAAAGGTCTCTAGTAAAAATACAAACCTTTGCACTGTGTACAACGTAATCTAACCTCAAAACTTAATCGAATGTGTTCAAACAAAAGGACTATTTTTGGACAAAAAGCTGCCAAAAGCACATTTTTTGAGATATCACGGTAATTTTTTTCAAATCGCTCGGAGAGGACCAGGCTATACTGCCTAACGGCCACTTTTTATATACTCGTATCATAACCTCAAACAAAATGAAGAATTGCTGTATCACGGTAATACAATATACTAGAATTATTTTTTTATACGACATAATTAAGGTACGGTAAACAACAGGTTTTTAAGGTTCTCTAGTAAAAATACAAACCTTTGCACTGTATACAACGTAACCTAACCTTAAAACTTAATCAAATGTCATTAACCAAATAACTTTATTTGGACCAAAATCCGCTGAGAGCAAATTTTTTGAGAAATCACGGTTATTTTTTTTTAAATTACTTGGAGAGGACTAGGCTACACTGCCTTACTGCCCCTTTTTATATACTTGTAATATAACCTTAAACAAATTAAAGAATTGCTGTATCACAGTATTACAATATACCAGAATTTTTTTTTTAAACGCCATAATGACGGTACGGTAAATAACAGGTTTCCAAAGGTCTTTGGTAAAAATACAAACCTTTGCACTGTATACAATGTAACCTAACCTAAAAACTTAATCGAATGTCTTCAAACAAAAGAACTTTTTTTGGACAAAAAGCTGCCAAGAGCACATTTTTTGAGATATCACAATAATTTTTTTTTAATAACTAGGAGAGGTCAAGCCTATACTGCCTCACTGCCACTTTCTTATATACTTGTAACATAACCTCAACCAAAATGAAGAATTGCTGTATCACGGTAATACAATATATCAGAATTATTTTTTTATACGCCATAATTAAGGTACGGTAAACAACAGATTTTTAAGATTCTCTAGTAAAAATACAAACGTTTAAACTGTATACAACGAAACCTAACCTCAAATCTCAATCAATTGTCTTCAAACAAAAGAATTTTTTTTCGACAAAAAGCTGCCGAGAGCACATTTTTTGAGTTATCACGGTCATTTTTTTTTTTAATTGCTCAGAAGGGACAAGGCTATACTGCCTTACTGCCACTTGTTCATGAACTTGTAACATAACCTCAAAAAAAATGAAGAATGGCTGTATAACGGGAATACAATATACCAGAATTTTTTTTTTTATACGCCATAATTAAGGTACGGTGAACAACAGGTTTCCAAGGTTCCCTAATGAAAATACAAACCTTTGCACCGTATACAACGTAACCTGACCGCAAAACTCAATCAAATGTCTTCAAAAAAAAAAACTTTGTTTGGACAAAAAGCTGCCGAGAGCACATTTTTTGAGATAACACGATCATTTTCTTTTCTTATCACTTGGAGAGGACCAGGCTATACTGCCCTACTGCCACTTTCTCATATACTTGTAACATAACCTTAAACAAAATAAAGAATTTTTGTATCACGGTAATACAATATACCAGAATTTTTTTTTTTTTATGCGACATAATTAAGGTACGGTAAACAACAGGTTTTTAAGGTTCTCTAGTGAAAATACAGACCTGTGCACTGTATACAACGTAAATTACCCTTAAAACTTAATCAAATGTCATTAACAAAATAACTTTTTTTGGGCCAAAATCCGCCGAGAGCAAATTTTTTGAGATATCACGGTCATTTTACTTTAATATTTCTCGGAGAGGACCAGGCTATACTGCTTTACTGCCACTTTTTTATATACTTGTAACATAACCTTAAAGAAAATGAATAATTGCTGTATCACGGTAATACAATATACCAGAATTATTTTTTTTATACGCCATAATTAAGGTCCGGTAAACAACAGGTTTTTAAGGTTACACACAATAATGCAAATTTTGACGTGCAAGAAGCCAGTGTGTTTTACAAAATTTAAGGACTATACTTATGAAACCGCAAAGTTTATATTTCTAGTATAAAATGCCCCTTTGTGTCAATACAATTCTAGTCCATGGCTCCGAAATAATGAAATATTTTGATTTACCAATCGGTTACTATTCAGAAGAATTCCAGAAATGAAACAACAAAATATTCCAAAAGGCTCGATCAGCTAACAGTAGAATGGTTAACCGGAAATATACAAATACAGACATATACTATATTTTAGTATCATCAGACCCAGTAATAACCATCTTACGCGTAGGAGATGATAGTTAAGAGAAATGACTTCCCTAAGAAGCTCTCAAACTGCTGGCAGAGTACAAATAATTATGTAAAAATTGTGATTATTGTATCAGTATGAAAGAATGAATATATAGCTTAAGTAAATTACATTCGTGATTTTATAGCAAAAGTAGATAATCTATCTCCATGCATATTTATAATCATTATAACAATTTTAATAATGTATAGATGTAATTACAAAGTGGCATAATTACATACATTACGTTACTACAACAAGTTTTTCGTCCTACATTCGCCTTACAATTTAATCTATAGTACAAGAATAAAAAAAGTTGGGTGAATTACAGTGTTAGTCAAATAAATTATTTGATAAATTTTAATATGGCGTATAAAAAAAAAATTCTGTTATATTGTATTACCGTGATACAGCAATTCTTCATTTTTTTTTAAGGTTATGTTACAAGTATATATAAAAGTGGCAGTGAGGCAGTATAGCCTGGTCCTCTGCGAGTCATTTAAAAAAAGAATGACCGTGATATCTCAAAAAATGTGCTCTCGGCAGATTTTTGTCCAAAAAAAGTTCTTTTGTTTGAAGAAATTTGATCGAGTTTTTAGGTTAGGTTACGTTGTATACAGTGTGAAGGTTTGTATTTTCACTAGAGAACCTTAAAAACCTGTTGTTTACCGTACCTTAATTATGGCGTATAAAAAAAATAATTTTGATATATTGTAATACCGTGATACAGCAATTCTTCATTTTTTTTTAAGGTTATGTTATAAGTATTTAAAAAAATGGCAGTGAGGCAGTATAGCCTGGTCCTCTTCGAGTAATTTAAAAAAAAAATGCCCGTGATATTTCAAAAAATATGCTGTCGGAAGATTTTTGTCCAAAAAAAAGGCTTTTTTTCCCACTGTGCGCCGCGCTGGTTCGATTCTTGGTGGTAACCGTTTTTATTTACTTTTTTTTTTTAATTGCCGGATTTTGCTTAGAAAATCTGTCGTGCCGCCCGCGCCGTCACCGCAGTAGAAAAATTTTCATTGTGGTCCCCCTAATGGGAAAGCCAGAACGTGCCATAAGAAGCTTCGCTTCAAAATGTACAAGAGACTGAAAAAGTTTTTAAAAAACGTTTAGATAAACATAAAAAAGAGTTTATTAAAAAACTTATCAATCACATTACGCATCTACCTTATACGAAAGCAACGATGTACTTGAAAAATATTTAATAATTTTCCATAGTGCATTTAATGGAGGACAACTTAAATTTAATAGCTTTTTGTTGCTTGACTGATAAAAGATTGCATGTGTAGGTTATTACGATGCAAAAAATAACAAATAAAATCAATATGTGTTGAAGTATAACGAGAAACTATTGTTGAAATCGAAGATCATTCTATAGCCGAATGAAGTTTCGATTTTGTAACCCTCAACGTCTGAGCATGATTTAGTATTTCAAAATGGCTGTTATGATTTATTGACAAAATTGGTGAAAATTTTAATGAATAAACTTTGATTCATTTAATGTATTGCTATCTATCTCAGATGAATTGCTATAAAGCATGTATTGCACTTTTTTTCTATCTTCATGCCTTCAAATAATTTATGATTTTTCTGAGACAGACCTGTATTTTCATATTTCCAAAAGGAGGAATATATTTTTACACCATGGAATAGAACTTTTAATGATTTGTCATTTTATTCGCTTATTACTTATAAATATTCCATGATGATGTTTGTGTGTTTTTCAAATATTTATGATTTTCAATAGAAGAATATCTTGTTTCCATGAATTGACCGTTAGGATCTTCTTCAGGCCTTTGAACAAAATTTGTATGTAATATTGTATCTGCTAAAGTTTCAGATAATCTAATGCTTATATCTGTGTTTGATTGAGAAATTCATTATTGCGAATGGAAAAACGCGTATTTTGTCCATTATTTTATATAATATTTGAGGTTTGTAGACTTTATTACACCATTTATAGTATTTTTTGCTTTATGATGTATTGAATAAGCTATAGTCATTGACGTATTTCATTGCCCTATCTCTATCCGTTCTCGACATGTAGGAAATTGACAAAAAAGTTTGCTTTGTGGTGATAATTAAGTCACGAATTCCAAAAAGAAAGAAGTTTTACTGCTTCGTCCAACAAGTGTCAGATTATTGTATAATCATGCATCTGTCAATAAATGCACATTAATATTCCAACATGTGCTAAATTAATTTGTTATAACGGCAAAATACGTTATCAACGGCTGTTATAACAAGGTAGCATTTTAAAAATGATAGTTTAACAAGATTTAAGCCATCGACACACGCAGTTTGGTATACGAGATAGTTACTATACTTGGAAAACCTCACATTATCGCAACAAATATCGACGTTATAGATGGATTAGCTTACGATGCCATTCAAAAACCTTGTTTTCTATGTGCCAAAATAAATGTCATAATATTAAATAACTGTTGCTTACTTTTTCTAATGATTTCACTAAAACTGCTGCTACAAAAATAAGTATCTGCATTTACTTACAAACATAATCTAGAGTACAAAGCTGCTTTGATTACAGGGCAAACTTTCAGAATTTTGATCAATATTAACAAAATAACAAGAGCAAAAAAAAATTACTCTATAATAATGCGGGACTGTGCTATGATCATTTATAAGGCTTGAAAAGACACATTTTAACAAGTAGTTGGTCAAACCAACAGAACTCATTCTATCCTATTGTTGTATGCATCTATGTTACGCGTAACAAGTATTTAAAGTTTGCTTGAATGTAACCGTGATAATATTCTCAATACCCATTATGGCAGAAAAAATGACCTATCACTTACATCTTTACAAAAAGAATTCTAAATACTGACTCTAAATGAATGGACTACATAACAAGAACTTGCCATTAATGTCATGTAATTAGGACTAGAATCGACGATACTCGCTGTAAACTGGCAAAAGATTTGAAAACATGCATAAGATTTGCAATACTTTATTTAAAATGGAAATAACTTTCTATCATAATTCAAAGCTTGGCTTTTAGATTAGAAAGATGTTCAGGTACGTAATGTTGATTACGTACTTAAACATGTACAAAATAATATAAGAGGTGCAGGAGTTGTATTGTATAAGTATATAAGCTTAGAATTGTATGTCTGTTTTTCTATCTCTATATTTTCTGTTGATTTGTTGACGTTACAAAATAATAGTAATTGTTATTGTATTCTAATTATTTACACTCTTGCATTGCCTTTTAACTTTCGTCAATACAATCGGAATTGAATGTTGTATATATTCCAGGCGTCCCGCAACGGCTCGCGTATTATAAATTATATTTTTTCTGCCAGCACCTGCAAAAATTAGTTATCAAAAGCATTATGCCTAGTATGCCTTAAACAAATGACAGACAAAAAGAAGAAAAATAAATGTGTTTAATGCCAATTTAGTCAATAAGGTCATGCCTAATTTAATTATGGGATCATTACTATATGTTTTTGATCTATGCTGATAAGCCCTACGTAAGAAGTAATAAGATAAACAATCGAATAAAGAGCTTGTAATTTTACAAAATCTCTTATGAAGGATATACTAATTATATTATTATTTTAAAAACAAAACAATCATCATTATTGAGTCAATGATCATAGAATTTAACAAATTTTACAGGAAAGTCTCAAAGTATAAAACGTTGCCCAAAAACTGTTGATCAAAACATGTGGTTATAGTTGCTTTATGTCATATTGCTGGTGAAATTTTAATAACTGACCTAAGATCTTCAAGCTCATAGAACATATCTTTATTACTGTCATGGATGTAGATTTTAACATTGGGGCTGTCCAAATATTCCATAGTTAACTGTTTTTGAAAACTTCTCACAAATAGTGCTTTAACTGTATCGATACTTGTTATTTCATTAGGAAGAAGTGCTCTTTTGGTCTCATTTCTGAACTGGAGGAACACCAAACCTAGAATCATAAAAGTTACTCTGATAACGTTAAATCATCTGGAACAGAGTCCAAAATAACTGTACTACATGGATGGACATCAATAACTTACAATTATAAAAAGCAATAATGTAATAATAATGATTTCTCATTGCAGTAATACACGCTAGCAATTTAGTTTTATCGATATGGATGACCTATAACGTGCGACAAACAGTTCGATACATAATTATCAAGGTGAATATAATTGATAGGTTTTAAAATTATACAGCACAAAATGATTAAATTTTTTCGACTACTCATTATTAAAAAATCTATCTCTAAAATATTCTACGATCTATCATACTACCAAAAAAATTCTGTTGTAGGCAACGAATACAAAAATGAAGGTAAGAACCATCTTATATTAACGTTTAAAAAATTGCCATAAATGGATTTACCAAGTTGTCTATTATTTCTAGGCAGTTATTTACGAGGGGTCGAATATTAGAAGACAGGATACAGATTAAACACAAACACTTGTGCTCAAGCTTAGATGTTTTAGGACCCTATTTTAACTAAACTAGATGTGAAAAATTGAAATATCTTTGCAGACGGAAATATGGATGTAGTGATGTTAAAAATGATTTGAATATCGACACATCTTTAGATCTTTTAATGTCACCGCCAAAGTCAAATGTTTATTTTATTTTTGTTATGAATACCAATATATATAGGTGATCTTGAGTTTTATTGACCTTTGCATCAAAACCCTTTACTTTTTATAAAAAAATATGGCGAATAAGTTTGTTAGTAAGTAAGAACGTTAAGGATTTTTCGACTATTAAAAATGCAAAAAAGTTTATCTTTGAAGATTGATAGTTGTACCCTAGCTAGAGCCTACATTTTCATTAAAGTTCACGAAAAAACATTTTTCAGTTAGATCCGTAGCTTCCTCTTATACATATTTGACAAGGTTTTATTTTATGTGGTAATTAAATCTGTTCCAACATCTGCTTTTTCTTTAAGAAGCGGTTGTGAGGTAAAAGATTTGCTGAAAGATACTATTACTTCTCATAGATAAAAAAAATTTCTCTTGATGTAATATTGTTGTATGCTAATTTTCCACATGATTTAATAAAACTGGATGTCACAAGAAAGTACGTATGTCTGAAAGATAGTTTTTCAATGGCATTAGATTTTTGCTTGATTACACATACTTTTTTTTTCAATCCAACATTCCATAAAAAACAAATAGAATACTTTATCAGAGGTTTTTGCAGTCTAGTACTGGCAGATACAGCTATGGGTTTTTTAGAGAAAGACCTGTTACTGGAGCTGAATGAGTCGATATCGGTCTACAGGGGGTATGTTGATGATTGTTTTCCGATTGTTAGGGACATAGATATTGGAACTGTAGTTAAATAATTAAACTAATACAATTATAATACACAATTAACAATAGAATACGAAATGGATAGTGTCTTATGATTTTTACATACGAAAATAATTAGAACGAACGATTTTGATTTAAGAGATTGGTATCGTAAGACTTCCTTTTCAGGCATAGGATCATATCACTTCTCTCATCACTCCATGCATGTAATAAGTGGGATTAATATTGAACCAACTAAAAAATATTTTCAATTATTTATCTCTTTATTCAGGACTGAAACCGAATTACTATTAGAGAAAGTTTTTAAAAACAATGGTTATCCTTCTTCTTTTTCTTGCCAAGTCAATAGGAGAAGAGTAGGATTTCTAACTAGAGTTCGTAAATTGGATAAACGATATAGAAAAAGTTTATATGTGATGAAACAAAAATTGTTATTCCAATCAATAAAAGTTTACACAACCCATCAAAAAAAAATTTCCTATCTATGATATTTTCTCAATTTTAAGATCAATTAATGAATCAAATTATAGCATCAAACTTTAAAAGGCTAAAACTAAAAAGAATAATGAACGATCAGTAGTTTACTCGATCTTACGTAACAATTGTGATTCGTAGTACGTGGGTCAAAGCTCTAGGTAACTAGAAATGAAAAAAAGCGAACATGTAAGGAATATTCGAAATTATGATGAAAGATCCGTTTTACTTGACAAAGCACAAATACAGGAAAGTCTTCGAATTTTTATAATATTTAAGTTTTAGATATCGAGTAGTTTAAGTTTTAAAGAGAGTTTTTGAAATTAATACATGTTATTGGCATCACTAGAATATCAACAGAAAATCACTCTTTAATAAACTGCCTGGATCTTTCAAAATGTTCACCAAATAAATATATATATATATATATATATATATATGTATATATAGATGTATATATATATATATATATATATATATAGATGTATGTATGTATACATTAGTCTACTTAAATATTATACAGTGTTAGTTTATTTTTCTTTTCGATGTACTATTAAACCTCTTAGACGAGTGATATACCTTTCTTATAGACTGTTAGTTAATATACGCATTGGCGTTAACGCTTTGGACTTAATTGATGAGCATTGACCCGCAATTTTACTTTATAATGGCTCACGTTGGCCCTTAGCCCTGTTATGCATTATTCCATCTTTCGTTGTACATAATTAAATCTTATAATATCGCAAACTCACTTTTTGATATTAACGACATGAAATCTTTTGTTTTGATGTTTTATATTTATTTATACATAGTATGGATGCGTATAAGTAGAGTTTGTCAGCCTCTCATATATTATAATTAATAAATCATGTGAATTTATTATTCAACATTCGTTTAAAAGTTGTATTGTGCTTTTAGTTTTCAAGAATACTACATGTCGTCTAAGGTGCGATGTTGTCGATGTGTTTGGTAGTGCTTGTGGAAGGTTAACTATTATATTTTAATTTTATAGATAATTTTTAGTATTTTTATTAAAACACATTATTATTTTTATATGTACTCTACAGGTTTAAATTAGTCCTGAAAAGGTCATGAAAAATTTAAGAATGTTGATACTTAATTTATGATAAAAAAAGCCACCACTTGACACAAGGAATGCTTTTTTCATTAAATTATGAATTAAGAAGAGTAGTCTTGAAAAGAAAGGAATAAAGGTATTTTAGATATCATTAGTATTATAATCGTCATAATACTTGTAATTATTGTCATCTGTATTGTAACTATTGCTCATTATTTGCATATGAACTCAAAATGTATCCCGAATGTCAGGATAATCCAAAACTTCTTTTATTTGAATCATTTGGAGTAAGTCGTACCTATAAGTGGTGTAGATAGATCCTTGATTTTGAATTCAAAACTTCTTAAATTTTCAAGAGTATTGATATGGTAACTAAAGCTAAAAGTTTATACTTCTAAACGCTAGGCTGTTCAACTTTATAAGCAAATAGATTAAAACCTAATGCTTCGGAGCACAGTAAGTTACTTACTGCAAAAATACTTCTTTAAATTCACGACTGATATTATTGTGCTAAAAATATATTGCAAAGTAACTTTTGTCGATGCTGCAGACATGGCAATCGTCTTTATAATAATCTAAAATGCAAATTATTATTTTTACGAGTAGATTGTGGTATAGTAGAATTATAGTAAATTTTTTACTATTTTCAAGCCGTTATAGGTATGATAATTTTCTGACAAAGTCTTACACTTAGTGTATTTAACAATAGATTTTAACAAACATATCAGTTAACTTTGTTAACGAGAGTAGCTGATAGAGCTGAATTTTTGCTCCATAATATCGAAATTATACCGAAGATAGTGTGTAAAAACGATATTTAGTCTATATCGTCAATAAATTCAGCTGACTGTTCGAAGATGCGATGAGAAGAAAAGATAAAAACGGACTGTAAATAAAATATACATCATTCAACTTTGTGATAAAAGTGTATAATGAATGTATTGTTACCCAAAAAGATTAATTTGGTATATATACAGATTTGAAAAATAACATAAAATTATACAATGTTATAATTACTTATTTTATAATAGCGCCAATTCTATACTCGACAACCAGATATATAATGAATTATTTATTTTTAAGGGCTTTATAAATTACACAGATCAATAAGGACCCAAAAAAATTAATAAAAAATGTCTAAAACCTACAAAAATAGTCCTGTTTCTACCATAATACATAACATTATACAAAAAATTTTAATTCCACGCTGGATATTGCCGAAAAAAATACTTTGCAGTTTTCCAAGCTTTGAAAAACTTACAGACCAATTTAGGTACGAAAATAATAAAAACAAGGCTGAAACTAACGATGAAGTTAGGTGTGAACCCTTAAGATATTATTACACATAAGAATACATTTTATATCAAGGAACAACGGTAAATTTTACAAAACAACATTCTGTGTTTATACTGGAGGCTATGAGATGCTAGGGCTTGGATTAAAACACAAAAAGCCAAGAGCAGTCGTAAGACTGCCATGAAAGGCTATGCTCCGAGACAGAAGAAAATGCTGCCAACTTATCAACACAAAGCTTTATCATCAAATATTTCCTTTATACTTATATTTTTTATTGCTGTATTGTTTAAAATACGATTCCTTACTTGAGAATAGTTGTACTCTAAAGAGAAACAATGATTATATCTTCATAAAACTTTTAGCCCTGCTCAATTAATGGCTAATAAGGGATATATTTAATTATTGTAAGACTGGAATTCTTACAAGGCACAACAATAATACTTTCTATACTTTAGTCATACCTTAACATGGATGCTTATAAAGAACTGTTTTTTTGTAAATTTGAATAATTAATATCATACAAGATGATGATGAACTTTTAACGATATTTTTTAGCTTATTACATACACATCTAATAATTTTATTTCATTATACAAAACTCATCGAGGTTTCCTGCCAGATAGAAAATACATTTATAAGTGTCGTGGAAACTCTTAAATGTTATCTTACTATTACTAAAATGACAAAAGGTATACCACACTGTCAAATCCGAGCTTTAATCAGCCTTTGACCAGCGTAGTAGGGATACAACTTTCTTAATTTGAAAAAAAGTTTCCTAAAATAATATACCCAACATATTCACTATAATTTTTTCTATCTTTACAAAATCTGTCCGGAAAATCCTTAGATGTAATGTATAATATAGTAACATCTATATATTCCTATATTAGAGAGTTGTATGGTTTCAGGATGAGTACTAGCTCCGCCCTCCTCCCCCCTACTCCCCGTCACCCTCTAAAAAGGTAAATTTCGTCTTTTTTACAGTTAAATTTTCCAAAAAAATATTTGGATTTACTCTACCTAGCTTTCCCTCTACTCACTCCTTACTTCCTACCAGACTCCCCTCTACCATCCTCCAAGCTCCTTGCAATCAACTTCTTCTGTTTCTTCATTCATTTTGATTTCACTATTACTTTTTTAGATATAAACTATTAAGTGACACTATCTATAAATTATATCTTTCAGGGGTTTAAATAAAGTATAAGATTAAAGTCTTATTTAAATAAGATATTGGAAAAAGTAATTATAGAATCTATTATAATTTTAATTGATATCTTTCTATATTATAAGGTTGTATGGTTTTACATCGAGAACTAGCTTTTTTTTGGTGAAATTGGATTTTACAATAATAATAACGATAAAACTATCATATTTTGAAAAGTGCAGAGAGCTAATATTTGCTTGAAAATCATAGAACCATATGATGTATCCAAATGCGTCTTTTTATACTTAATTCAATCAGGAATCAGCTCCTGGAAAACCAAGTTATTAAGATTTAAGAATATACTGCAATAAAAAAAAACACGCAACTACTATATTGAAATAATTTACCATTTTTAGTTTTCATTAAATAATTCAAAATGTCTTTTCAAGTGTTCTGCTCTTAAGTAACCTTCACTACAATTTTGACAAATTTTTTATCAACGCTTTTTTCATGGCATTTTATGAGCCTTTGTGAGTCATAGAATTAAGTTGCAGAGTGAAAAAAGTAGACCGCGATTTAGCTTCAATAAAAAAAAACACAGTTCATTCATAAAAAGCGCGTCTTGTGTGTGTGCGTTGTACCGAGGCTGACAGAGCTCTAAGCACGTAGCAGCGCTACGACCAGCAGAAGTCACGAGCGGCGCTATGCTCTATACACACACAGTCTATATAAGTATAAATGGAGAGAAGCGCATACATAGCTATACATCTGATACTCCCATCAGATCATCTACCATTTTGCAAATACAGACATAATTAATCAGGAGACCAGTGTACCGGCAATTAAACGAGACTCGATTTTTCATTACACAAAATAATTATGAAATCTAATTCTGGTACAGAAACTCAATGTACTTTAAAAGACAAGAACACAAAACTCTTATGGCGTCTATTAATAAACACATCAAATATTCGACGCATCAGAACTCATCTTTAATAAATAATTTCACTATAAGTCTACCGTAAAGTTCCAACGATAGAGACTTCATAAAAATATCAGCAACTTGCTTTCCCATAAGATTTTACTTTACGTTGACTGATTTTCCAGTAACTCGCTTATCCACGTAGTATTATTTCACATCTGTAATATGCCGAGGCTTACAACCTCCTCAAGATTTAGCACTAGATTTAGCGGCTTCATTGTTACAACGATTTGTAGCAGAGAAGAACAAAATTTTCAAAGAGTTCTTTAATGCCATCAGATTCTGACACACTCATCGATATGTATTCTGCTTGGCAGGTAAACAAAGAGACAGAAGCTCGCTTATGTGACCTCCAGGGCATCGTCCAACAGTATAATTTAACTACAAAAACACAAAGTGTCGTATAGCTTTTGTAACCACTAAAGTTCTCATCTGCAAGCACTTCAAGATTATTATTATATGTTTAACGAATGATACCACGTCTTCTTAAAAACATCTGATCTCAAGTATGACCAACACGCAGTCCTACTTAGTAGGACTATCCTGATGTCTGTGCAGGACATTCATTGCATAAGTACTGTCATAGCAAAATGTACTAATCAAAATATATAAGCTGTTTGCAGATTATCTTGATGAAACGTTTGTTACGTTTCTTTTACTCAAAGATATTGCATCTTTTCCTATTGACACATCGTACTCTGGTGGTTCAAGACCTGATAGGTCCCCATGGGCGTTCTTTTGTTTTAACTCATCGAATTTGCAACAATTAAAAATTGTTTTAGAATACTATTCTCATAATAATTTGGTAATCTGATTAATCTAGTCCTCTAAATACTTATAGTGAAGGCTTTTAACTTCATCCAGATTCGTTACATTAAATCATTTTATAAACTCATCATTAACTTATCTGAATTAAAAAATGTCGTTACTAGTAGTCAATACGTCATCGACGTAGGGGATCACAATTTTTCTTTTCTTCTTGTCTCCATGTGGAATACATGGCACATTAGAATGAGCTTCAAGGCCAAATCGAAAGACTGCTTCAGTAAAGCGCTAATTTTAAGGTTTAAAACTGGGTGTAAGTCCATATAAGCAATCTCAAACCTAAGAAGTTTATTATTTTCTCATCTGCTAAATCACAAATTTTTCGTTGAATGTACGACTTAGTTAAGTAGTTTTTTACTTTAAATTGTCGCATCTCAAAATTTAATTCTTGACTACAGCCAACTCACTTGTGATAAGAGTGCGCTGATCTAACCTTGTGGAGCAGAAGCAGAGGACTCCTAGGAACTATAAAAGTTCCATATCTAAAGCCAGGACAATTCATCCAGCTTTTATACTATGTCTTCCCATCGATCTATCTTTCTCTACAAGACGCGTCCATAGTCAACAATTAATTTCTCTAGGCGATCGATAATCTCCCATAATTATCAATTCTAGGTACTTCATTACCAGTACCTTAAGCCAATTACATCTGTTCTCTCAACGTATGATCTTTGTTAAGTGTAATGTAGCCATTATTCATTATTTCCCAAAGAAGGCGTAACCTGTCTCACCTAATATTTTTAGCTTTTTAGAAGTTGATATTGCTATCAAGTTGAAATTTCAGCTTAAATTTCACATTTGTATGTATGTAAACGTATCACAAAAATTTATGTTAATCATACACACTGGAATGTAACATGTCACATTGTTTCTAATTTTTTTCTAAACATCACAGTATTGTTTTCAGAGTCTCTCTCTCTCCGTTCCTAAGATCTGATCTACATTAATTTTAAGAGATTTCATTGTGATGTTACACCTACTTAAGTTTACGTCTTTCATTCAATCATATTATTTTTCAGTATTTTTGCCACACACTTCTTGACAATTCAATTTTCAATAACACACGCATCTTGACTTTGACACAATTTTTCTTCATAAGTTTGAACAAAAAGAGCTAGAAATATTATATCGAAGCGTACATAATGGATCGTCTGGTAGGAGAGATATTTGGGCTAATATTTCCCAAGACGACGTTTCAATAATGTAAGGTATCTTTATTCACAGAAATCGCTGCTTGCAATGCTACGGCTCACATATTAACAAAAAGTTCCACATCCCAAAAATATCGCATCCTATCTTCCTTTAGATCGTCTGAGTAAACCTCTTAGCTATTTATTCATATTTTTATGTAGGAAGAAAAACAAGCCGAAGCTTGGCTTCAAACCCGTTCATCACATTAGTATTGGGTAAATAAACATCAGTGAACTCTGTTCTTTGATTATAGCTAAAAGAGCAAAGTTTTTCATCTAGAAATATTCCTAACGCTTTTTACATGGCGATAAAAGCAATCGTCTATCTCGCTTTTGACCTATCACGTCTAATCACAACAAATCTGACAGGAGCTCTCATTAGAATCAAAAAAATTAAGACAATCTTAAAAGCATGTAGATTTCAAGATTTCCTCATAATATATCACATCTCATGAATATTCCTTTTCTTTGAACTTCTTCGGAAACTTTAAAACACCCAATCAAAATTTGATCTAATTTAACATTAGGATTTTACAAGTATTTATCTTCAACTCGTCAATTGGGCCAAAGTGACTTATTTGTTACTATCACGCTGGGCGTATTATAAATATTTTCAATTTCTATAATTAAGTGTTATTCAAATCTAAACGTTTATTTATTTTGAGCACGTCGTAATTACTTCGATAATTATTTTATACAAATAGAAATCATTGATTTCTTGATCAGGATAGTTTGAGCTTCCCGTCAATAAATCAACTTGGTCAACCTCGGTATACTCATGAACCGCATTTGCACTACTGTCATATTATTGATTAGTACTGTTATAATTAACATCGTTCACGTCAAATTAAAAATTATATAAATAATTGGTCTTGCATCACCTTATATCTCTGCATTTAATTATTGTGAGCCAATAATTATATTACGGTACTAGATTTCCAATGTATGCATACGTACCACAGACTGTCTTAACAGAAACAGCGTTAAATATATTTTTTATTTTATCATCTGAGTGGACTAAAACATACACATCAACAATTTTTGTAATAGAAGTTTCTTAGAACGTAAGCCGATTCAAATCACATCAAGTAATTTAATAGTGAAACTATAATTAAAGCTAATCATGGTACTGTTTCCCTCCGTTTTCAAGTTCGCCGAAGAATTATTATACCTATATTGCATTTTATTCTCATCGTACACTCATCAGTTTTGTCAAAATATCAAAAAAACATCTTAAAGTTTACAAAGTGCTTGGAGGCACCTAAAGCAAATTTTTCGGAAGAGGAACATTTAATAAATTTTCACAAAAATAGAATAGCCAAAATGGCAAGGCGACCTTGAAAATAAAATAGACATAGTAGCTGACGCAAACTTATTCCAAGCCTAACGTTGGAAAAATTTTACACATCGTATTTATTGTTTTCATCAAAATACTTGCGAAAGTGTGTGATTTCATCCCGACCAGTGCAACTGGACTCAAGCTGCACTCGTCAGAGGTAGAAACAACAGTAAACTTTATTCATGTCATGCTTTTTTAAAAAGCAAACTCCATTGATCATTTACAACGAAATACTTTTGTGTTACGGAGTTTAAATAATATTATGTTTAGAACTATACAATGCATAAGCATACTAGGGCTTCGTTAACCCAGCCAGACTTGCTCTATTTACCGCATCTGTGAGCATTGCCTTCATCGTGTATGTGCTGCAGACAACTCTTTAAAGTATGGTATTTTACGAACAGCACGCATCCATAATCGAACTGCTTCTCATCATGCAAGTAGCATGATGCCCTTGTGCAAGGCACTCAGATTCTCTATCTTTAAAGACATCGTTAAAATGGCGCCATATGCTCGGAAAGCACCAGGCTGCTGACATAGGCGGGCTGAACTTCTTTCCTACATCAATTTAACGAATAAAAGTTTTAATGTATCATATATACTATCTGTTATTTCTCAATATAATTTATTAACTGATCTCATATTTAAATTCATTATACGTAGTATTTGATACAAGCGCTTCTTATTTTGTTGCACCACTTTCATTCTTGTATGGTTTACTTTATTTCCAAAATATGCAATAGGTTTTCTTTTAAATTTTTAAATATTTCTTAAACGTCAAAACTATTCATTTTGAAAGTTTGATCAGTATATTGGAGCAAATCCTCAGATCGTTGCACTAAAGTTAATAAATATGGAAACAATTTTAATTTATTTTTAACACTGCACTTATATGCACTGCGATTATATTGAATTTAGTTCTCACAAGTCAATTTTTCTTGCATCGAAATTTGAAACATCTATTAACAGTGGTATTTTTCTGAAAGAAAGCCCGGTCCAGCAGTTAAAATAGATATATTGTTATTCTATCGAGTCAGCATTTATCCATCACATCGTTGAATACTTTTTTATACGAATGTTTTAATACTTTAGGATATTAGCCAGCTCCTGACTGACTGTCTGCTGGTAACACTTTAACAAATCCATTTTTATAAAAGTACAAAAGTTTCTATCCCGTTATATTGTTTTAAAACCAACTAATTTTTATTATTCAAGCTTAAGATTACTTCTATTAATAAATTTACATCTTATATTTTAGGGTAATTGCTATAAGTCATTGTTCCAATTACTTTAAGATAATAGTGGTCGAGTCACTATTTATTTTTAATTTTTACCAAACACTTCTTATATCTTCTTATAATTGATATTTACACGTGCATTACGTTATGTACTAGCTGTCGCAACCAAACATAAGTTGTGCAGGCCGACAGAAGATTTTACAAAAATATATACATATGTGCCAGGTTTTATGCTGGCTGGCGCAACCGAACTTAACCTACGCCAACCAGCAATATGCACATCAGCAAAAATCGATCCCGCCTGTTTATCATGCACGAAAAAATGTTTAGTGGTAGACAGAAAACTATATATACTCATATGTATGTATAACTATGTATATATATATATATATATATATATATATATATATGTATATATATATATATATATACACAAATGGGGACTTATGCGGACAAAGCGATGTAATTGACACTATATAGTACTCTAACACCTCGGGGGTGCGTGGAAGGCATCCATTACCGACAGTGGGCCTACGACCTCGCTCGCTTCGCTCGCTCCGTCTAGTTCGCTAATTCAACTTCCATTTTTCGTTGTAGAACGACCTTAAATGTCTGCACAATTTTCGATACACTTATATATTTCAAAAAACTTATGCGGACGTCCGCATAATTCCAACA
>JAPYYV010003686.1:0-11611 GCA_030522625.1 Copidosoma aretas
TTACAATCAATTTCACACTGTGTTAATGAATTTATAAAACCTTTGCGGTACAATAAAGATAACTGCTCTCAATGAGTGGCAGTGAACTACTTAACAATTATTAAACCACACTCGATGAGCGGTGGCAAGCTACTAACTAAAACGCCGTGCGAATAAATGCTCCTTACGCGAAGTTTTAGTCTTGCTTTCTTCTTCTAACTTATGGAGCTAATGATGGGATTGGCACTTGCTGAGTCTGGACTCCGCAGCTCGCTTCGGTTGACACTGGACACTTCCAAGAGCTACGATGTACAGAGTCAGCTTTGTTAAGGGACGACTTTCGCTAGGAAGACTCTTTTAAGAGGCTTAAAACTTTATTATTAAAATAATTAAATGAAAGAAATAAACTCATGTATAAACTTATGAATAAAAGTCGTCACTTAACAGTCGAACTCTATCTCTTATCTCTGACATTTATAATGATTGACTCAATCAGCTCTCTTAGATTCCTAATAAACTCTTATAAAACTCTTATTAATTTTATTCAACTTTAACTCTATGAAGTTTTTATCAGTTTATCACTAAGTTACTCTAGGCTTTTATCTACTCCAATCATCTTTAGCATACAACTCTGTACTTTTCGGCTTCGTTCTCTTCCGTTCAATTGCAGATCACCTCCCTCCGAAACTGAGAGATGTGTATCAAATCTAATGGTCTGCAGGTGATTGAGAAGCATATCGAGAAAATGGAAATATGTTCTAAAGTAGTAGTTAACATTAATACTACTCTTATCTTTGTCTCTAAAAAAATTTTTATTGGAACTCTTGAACTTGTATTATTTTTATAGACTTTACTTCTTGCACTTGAAATTTGATTTGATATATTTTTTTTATTTATATTATATTCCTACCCGTACACTAACTTGGGTTGATTTTTCCGGTCACCCTCTACCACCTTGGTGTGGAGAGTGTTGATCCTAATCGCGACTATGACCCTATTTTTTTACCCTAGTCCCCGTCATCACCCATATTCTACGTCCAACATTTACCCCCCCCCCCTCCACATTTCCCCCCCCCCCCCCCCTTCGTTCCACCCCCCGGATCCCAACATTTCCCTAAGTAGTCCCGCACGTACCTAGAGCGCCCACGGAGCCCACCCCCGGTTGCCCTGTCGTGCAAAACCTCTTTACACCCCCATACCCCCACCTTATCCCAACTAATCCTGCATCTACCCAGAGCGGCCACGGAGCCCACCTCCGGATCATTCTGTGATGCAGAACTACCGCGAGACTTGAGAACAAATTCCAGCCGGAAAGAACTCTGAAAAAATGTCCAAGCTGACCCGACCAGGATTCGAACCCGCGCTTCACTTGACCTGCCGTACCGAGCAGACCAAGACCTGTGCCATAGCTAACTGAACTACGACTGCACTTCCCTGATTTGATATAATATCCTCTTTATTTGTTTCAAATTGATTCTTTTGTTCTGGTACTCATAACGATCTTCTACAATCTTCCTATGTAGAAGCCAGTTCTATGATACGTCTTTAGAAGCAAAGACTGGTTAATTTGAACATAATATTCCTTATATTAATTGACTCTTTACTTAAATTTACTCTTTCATCCATAGAAATTAAAAAAATTCTCCAAAATTAATCTTAATAAAATCAATATGCAATGAAATTAATACATAATTGCATAAATATTTATTTAATAAATAAAATGAGTATGCAAAAAAGTTGTTATAAAACCTGTATAAACAATATGCTCACCTCTGTAATCTTCGTTATGGCATTTAAGAGGTACTCATTAGTCTAGTGATTCATGTAGTTAAACGGATGACACCAGTCTTCTAACGCTCCTTCTAAACAGCGTCAATAAGCTATTTACATGTACGATAGCACCTCTTACTCTGGTTAGTCTTACCTTTTATATACTTCTAACTAAAGGAAAATAATGTTAATTCCCTCTAAATTCATCTATTTAGTTATTCGACTTCTAATAGGTTTAGAACTTATAACTTCTCTGAAAATTAAAATTTAATTTACTCTAAACTTATCTTTTTCTTATTATAAAAAGAGAAAAACCTTTTTTTCTATTTATTAATTATGTTCTCTAATAGTTTACTGAAAGCACAAAAAACTATCTACTCTCCATGCTCTTTTTATTTACGGTACTAGACATGACATGCGCGCCTCGTGCGCGCTTTTCCAACATTTTTCAACGACAAAAAAATTATTTTTCTCCAATTTGCATAGTATACCATTGACTATTTTCAATTTATCCTAATCAGCCTGTAAAATGCAAGCAAAAAGCCTTTTATAACAGGAATTTATTGTTGTTTATATTTTAGTATGCATTTTATTTTTTTTTTAATTATTTCATATCCATATTAAGTGCTAAACATTAGAAAAAAAAAATAAAATTAAAATCAAATTGTTTTCCAGTTATGTCTGCTTGCAGCTAAAAGAATACCACGGGTTTTACGTAACCTATTCATTGGCATCATTACTGTGTATTATATTATGTGTCTAATTTTTTTGATTCAATCAAGAATACATTCAACTCAAAATTTTTGTCTGAACTTTAACAATTTCGTAAAAA
Source organism: Copidosoma aretas (assembly GCA_030522625.1). NCBI lineage: Eukaryota > Metazoa > Arthropoda > Insecta > Hymenoptera > Encyrtidae > Copidosoma > Copidosoma aretas. Next base: position 2,582 of record JAPYYV010003686.1, read on the forward strand.
CTTTAAATACAAATCGTAACTACATTTTGATAACATTTTTCTCCAACTGTGGGTTACGTTTAAATTATAGGCATATTGAATTAAAAAATAACTGATTGTATTAAAAAATAACGCTCTTTTAGACAATGACCTGTCGACCACATGTTCGATTCAGGTAATGCTATTGAGGCTTCACTTTTAGGCCATGATAATTTTAATATAGGATTGTACTCTTATTAGAATTGATTAGACGTTTAGTTCAGTTGTATTGAACAAAACTAATTACTATAAACTTTTTCTGAACTCCTTTATGTTTTAAATTCTTTTATGGTAGTACTCATCCATATAATCTAGTATCATGTCTCTAAAATAACTCTTTCTCTTATTTATAACTGCTTCAAATTTATTTCAGAACATATAACAGCAATAATAATAAAATCAAATGCAGCACCTGTAAACTCTTACCGCAAGTAATTTATACAACGATTGGATTTCTGTATGTCTCATTCCTCTAATATTTTTTATAAATTTATATTATTGGTTGCCACTCTTGCAAGTCTTTATCAAAAAACGTTTATCATATACGTCTAACTCATGATGATTTATTAGTTCATACTCTCAATTGATCTTAATTCATTTTAAGTATCGCTTCTAAACTTCTAAATTATAATTTATACTCTTGATTTACCCTTAGTAGTCTTAAGTGTTACGTCGAAGCCTCTGAATTATAGTGTATAACTTTATCGTTTTGTTAATCAAACTCTAACATGTCATCATCATCACAGTCCATTTGGTAGACCTTATCTAGTTCCTCCATCTGTCACGGGATTATACAAATTACTTAATTTCGAATTTTACTCACAAATCTAACTGTATATTATTCTTTTAAGTAAAAATTAACCTCTAGTGCACTCTATTTGTAAATTCTACTCAACGTACAAATTAAAATCTACGATTTTTTTTTTAAATCTGCAAATCAATATATTTTTATGGACATAAACCTTACAAAAACACTTGCTTTTTTGTCTTAAACCGATCAAAAACTACTACAATGTGGTATTTTTGTGCATGACTTTATTTAATGTGTGCTAATAATGCCAATATTTTGACTTCCTACAGATGTCCTCCTCAGGGCTATAAAACTGAACAATATAGAATATTAATTATCAATTGCAATGCATAAATTACTGAGTAACACAAAAGAAGAAAATAATTATATTCAATACCAATACAAGTGCGACGAAAACACAACATTAAAGGCGGCATGCAGCTCGCGATCAAAAACTGAACAGTACATGTGCCACCGGATTATAAGTAAAATCATTTACACTCTTCTTAAACATATAAAAGTTACACACACAGTTCCAAACATTGAGTATGAGCTAAACTGTAACGGTAGTTAAAACGCAATGTATGTAATGATTACAGATGCGTTATACTATTTAAAAAAACTAGATACGATGTAGAATATATTGAAGACATAGAGTTTAATTCAGCTTAGATACCGGGACCAGACATTAACTATGTCATTTGTTGGTTTTTTGTCTAGGGCCTATGGCACTGTCAAAGTTCATAAGAGTGACTTGCCTGTTGGATTAATTTTATCTTCTTTAGGGTCACCCACATCTAGGCTTGATAAGTGATTTTGTGCCTTTTTCAATAAGTTCTTGACTCGGTTCCCAGTATTCTGTTAAAAACTCCTATGAAGTTCGACACTATCTACAACAAATTTTTGTTTCTGCTGGTTTTTCCTTAGTTTTGTTTGATATTGTATGTGATGTTGTTTGATTTTGTTTGATGTTTGATTGTTATATGATTTTGAATGTACACAAATGTACCTTCCCATCTAATTAAGAGTTGCATTGGCAAAAGTTTGACTCTTTGCTTGAAATGATAAGAAGGCCATAGATGAAAAGAAATTCTTGAGTGGTTTGAATTTTCTTCTAAATTCAAACTCTTTCATGTTTAACCAAAGGATGCATCTTCAAACTTGTGGCGAACCTATGAGTGGGTGTTGCTCACCGTGGTTTGCGGAGATCGTCCTTGAGTCTTTGGCGTCTTCTGTCATCCCAAGATGTGAACGGCATATTCTTGCATACAAAAGATATGTTGATGATTGCTTTTTGATTGTATATATTGCACATATTTAACAGACTTTCGAGCTCTTTAATAGTCTCAACCTTTATATTCAATCTACTATAGAAGGTGAAGTTAAAGGATCCCTACCCCTTTTGATTACTCGTGTTCCTGATTCCTAATGCCTTTTTAACCTATATCAAAAACTTTCTTCCTCTAGTAGATGTTTGAACTTATTTTCACATAATCCAATTTCCCAAAAGAGAGCTATAATTTTTTCTTTGATTGTCAGAGTGTTTTAACTTGCTGATCCATGTTTTAGAGCTATAAATATCCAAGAAGTAATAAACACTCTAGCTGCAAATGCTTATCCTCGCTTTATTGTTGACAAGTTTAAAGGGCTAGAATTAGTGTGCTTCATGGGGCAACTAAATTATTTGATCGGTCTAAAGGCTGTGTTGACTAACGCGATTGTCCCCCTCGAAAAGATAATTGTAGAATTCCCTTTATAGTATTTCCATTTTTTCATCCTTTAGAACGGAGTTTGAGAACAATTTTCTTCACACAATATAAAAGTAGTCTGTTATAACACCTGTAAGTTTTGAGACATTTTTAGATTAGGTAAAGATAAGGTACCAACAAGAAAAATAAGTGGTATAGTCCATATTATTTTTTGTAAGTGTAATGTGTGCTATGTTATCCAAAACAAGAGGTAGTTGCGTGTTCGTATAGAGAAACACCTAAGATCGGTTGGAAATTCTGGCGCTAAGTCAGCTGTAGCCATGGGAGCAGCCGTTGGCTCAGTGGTTAGCGTGTTAGCCACGGATACAACGCTGCTTTAGAGGGCGTGGGGTCGATAAAAATTAATGGCGATGCGAGAAAAACAAAGAGTGAATAAAGAAATATTATAAAGCAATGAATAAAGATACATGCACAGAGTTGGTAAAAGCAAAAAATATGATAAATGATATAAAAAGGGCTCTAGTAAAGATATGAGGTCATGCGAGACCAAGATGATAAAGATGCGAAAAAACATACGATTTGTAACAACGATATTAATATGTAATGAATATGTAATGATACAGATGTAATATGTGAATAAAGAAGACTGTACATACCCACAGTAGGTCAGTACAGTATGCAAGAAAATCAAATTCAAGAGAGAATTCTATAAAATTATCCATACAGCCGTGTGTGACAATAATGTAAATAGACAATTGGACACAAAAATGAAATTTTATGTATAAGAGGTTCCTCCATAATGTAAAGCATACACACATGGACATATATATATATATGGGACAATCCACGTCAACCGGACACCCCCACCTGTCTATAATTGGTTAGTGATTTCTGAGAAACTCTTGGACGTAAAATGTAGCTTGTTTCTTGCAATTTGAAATGCTTCATGCCTTTTTTTAAAAATTCATGATGGCGGACCAATATAACGGCTATTAATAGTCTACCTTTTCCGAAGACAACAGTTTTTTTGAGATAACACGAGTTTAAATTATGGCTAAGTTGTAGAATGAATGTAATTTTTTGTACCCTTCATTACTGAATACTATCTTGAATACTGTATTCATTCATAATGCTGTGCGTGATTCCTAACCTTAAAAAAGTCATCAAAAATCAATTTTTCGTGGTTTACGTCCACTTGTATTCTTGGAGGATGCAATAAAGATGTAAATTAAATGTATTTTCGATTTTTAAATGACAGTCTATGCTATCCATCAAGGTAAACTACAAAATAAAGCCCCTTACCTCAAAAAATTCGTCACTAAGCTGTTATTTAGGGCCTACGGCCGCAAATATTCTCGAATAACGCAACAAATTTTAAAGTTATTCTGCAATATGACGCCCCTAACCTTCAAGAAGTTGTATCAAAACAGTTTTTTTTGCTTCGCTATGAGTCATTTGCTTATTTCGGTCGCCAAACATTATTATATACTATTTGTCAACTTTAACTACAATAAGTCGCTTCTTATCTTAAAAAAGCTATCATGGAACAGTATCTCGTGCTTTACGGTATCCTATGTTCTTGAATGATGCATTGAGACGCTGATTAAAATTAATACTGTTCGCTTCAAGCCAACGCAGAGGTAGGACCCTCTTTCCAAGAAATTTTGACTGTATCTGCTACAGAGGGCGTTATCTGTGCATTAGCTCGGAGCTCAGATTAGTACAAATTTTCTAACTTTTGCTTCATTTTGTCCGAGAAAATACAGAGGTAGTAGACACCATTTAAAAGTTCTTACAAGCTTGTAGAAGGTACTATGTATGCGTTGGTTCGGAGCGAATAATAGGCTTATAATTTATTTAAGATCGCTAAACGTCAGTCAACACTATGTACTTTATACTGCAGTATACTCTATTTTAACTGTTTTTAGTTGTAAAATTTTACCGTTTTTATGCTTTACGACTTTGTTGGATTCACCGAATAGTATTTGTATGCCTAAATACTTTTTTTCATTTGTTACTGAGATATATTTACATACATTTTATTTGCAAATTGATAATCTTGTGGACGTTATTTATAAATTATTTAATCTAAAAATGCTTAGGTCACATAGATGTAGTAATCCATATGATTTGGATATTTACATTGGTAAAGCTTTACGTCCAATGTCCAAAAGTATGTTGCAGTTGTTTCCTCAATATTCAAAAACAGAAAAAGTTTGTCATTCGTGCAGAAAACTTGATATTACAAAAAATTTTGGTGAAAATATAAGTTCTCAATTAAATAGTAGTGAAATTCCAGTAATGTCCAGTAAAGATAAAGATAATGACGTTGATGACTTGACTGTCCCTAAAATAATACGACTTTCAAAATAACAAGAGTCAGAAAAAATGTGTGATGGAATAAAAAATCGGTTTTTAAGCTTACCTTTAAATGATTCGTTGCGTATTGCGATCTTTATGATTGCTCTAGATTGTTGGAGCATAAACGAAACCGCAGAAGAATTCCAAACTTCTAGGCGACTTGTGTGAAAAGCAAGACAACTGAAGGAATCAAAAGGTATTTTGACTGCACCAGTTTCAAAATCCAGCAAGACATTATCCCAAGAAGTTGTTGAACAAGTTAGAAATTTTTCTGAATCTGATAAAAATAGCCGTATGATTCCTAATGGAAAATACGTATTGACAGTAGAAATAAATGGTTAAAAAGAAAAGAACCAAAAACGCTTGCTACTCTGTGATGTAAAACATCTTTATAACCAGTTCAAAGAAAAATTTCGTAAGACAGTGATAGGTGTATTAAAATGGGCGGAGCTTCAGCCTAAATGATGTGTTTTGATTGGTTCTAATGGTACTCATTCAGTTTGTGTCTGCACAACTTATCGAAATGTGAAAACTATGATTGATGCTATAAATCTAGGTAAACTGACGGAATGCTCACAAACATCAATGAAAACCTATCAAGATTGTTTCAAATATCTCTTGTGCCAGAGTTCATTCCCGCTTTGCCATTTACGCAAATGTGCGTCTTGTCCTAAGATTCAGATATTTCATGATAATGATTTGAGAGTGCTGGAAGAAAATGGTACATCGCATGTTATTTTCAGTATCTGGCCAGCAAGTGACCGGTGCACTTTTAAAAAAATGTTTGTCTTGCGAAGATTTCGTTCAAGAACTATGCGTGCGTCTAGAGACACTACTTTCTCATGATTTTCTGGCAAAATATCAGTCCAGATTTATTAAAGATGCTAAAGATAATTCAAAAACAGATGAAGTCCTCGTTCACACTGATTTTTCAGAAAATTTTGCTTTTCGTGCTCAGGATGCAGCACAAGCTTTCCATTAAAACAACCAACAGTGTACAGTCCATCCTGTTGTTTTGTACTATAGACGTAAAGAGGCTATCAATCACAAGAGTTTTATCTTCTTATCTGACAGTACTAGTCATGATATCTCTACTGTTTACCTTGTGGAACAGTTATTAATACCGGAAGTGAAAAAAACACGTCCTATAGTAAAAAAGGTCATTTACGTGAGTGATGTTGCCAAACAGCATTATAAGAATAAGTACGAAATGATCAGTCTTGTGCATCATAGAGACGATTTTGGTATCGTAGCTGATTGGCATTTTCGTCCTACTGCCCATGGCAAGGGTGCCTGTGACGGTGTAGGTGCTATATTGGAACGCAAAGCAACACGAGCTAGTCTACAATTAAGCCTGATGATGCAATTTTAACAGCAGAGTCTCTTTTTAAGTTGGCAAAGAATAAATTTTAATCCATATAGTTTTTCTATTATAACAAAGAAGAGCATAAATAAAATAAAAAATTATTAAAAAAAAGATTTTCTCTAGCACCGTAAGTACCGCACATTTTTATTGGACATACTTTTAAACTTATCCTGGAAAACAGTTGAAAGTTTTTAGATATTCTGGAAGTTAAAAAATAATAAATATTGTACAAGATTAAATACCTAATCTAACTGATGTTATGTAAATGAGTGTAAATAACTGTAAAAAAGTGTGAAACATGTGTAAAAAAACTGTAAATAAGTACTCTTATGATCGTAGTACTCTTTTATATGCTTATATATAGCCGTAGTTAAAGATAGTTAAGTTACAAATCAATAGTTGAGTAATAAATCTAAATGCTGATTTAGTATTTTAATCTGCCAAAGAAAAAAAATATTACGCGTTTAAATAGACTTGTGTTATGTGGGAAATGCGGAGCTTGGGGGTGTTGAGAAAATGAATACCCGCGAGTTGAATCAATGTAACCTTTTATTAGTGATTCTACGAGAAAGCAGTCGCGTACGAGATGTTATTATCGTAGGCCGAACGGGGAGAGTGAGTCGCTTACTGTCGATGCTAGTACCTAGGCGGTACAGCACTGCGGGCTGGTCCGCTTGTGCGCGCAGGCGCTAAACTTACGACGCGAAGTTACAAGAGCCTCTAGGAATCGTACGTTACACTTAATTGTAAAAAATATTTATTAGATAATACTTAAAGAAAAACTTTATTAATTTCGTACGATTGTATTAAGCGATGTAAATCTTTATCAAAGTTATGTAATATCTATAATAATATATACAAATGTACGACAAAAAATATAGCATTTTAGGATTGTAAATCATGTTTTGTGATATTTTCGGAACCAACAACGTTAAACAACTATTTGATGAAACCGCGAAGAGTGTGAATACGATATATTACAGCATCAGTTGCTGGTTTAGTTTAAAGTTAGGCGATCGAAAAAAATTTAAATGAAACTTCAATTAAATAATCCAAGAAAATAAGTGATTGTAGAGAACGGAAATCGATTAATTATTTTTTTAAGGTTACGAACAACCAATAATAATTCAAGTTGACAACTAGTCTACACATAAGTTAAGCAATCTGACTGCCATTTCAATCAGTTTATTAATGCATCATTCACGAACATAGGATATGGTAAAGCACGAGATACTGTTCCATGAAAGCTTTCTTAAGATAAAAAGCGACTTATTGTTGTTAAAGCTAACAAATAGCCTATAATTATGTTTGGCGATCGAAATAACAACCAAATATGCTTTTTTTCACTATAGAAGAAAATAACCTAAATAATCCTAGACATACATTTTTAAATCTGGAAAACATTCAATATGGAAGTTTGTTGCTTTGTTCGAGAACATTTGCGGTCGTAGGCCCTGAATAACAGCTAATCGACGAATTTTTTGAGGTTAGAGGCTTCATTTTGCAGTTTACCTTGATGGATAGCATAGACTGACATTTATAAATCGAAAATACATTGAATTTACATTTTTATTGCATTATCCAAGAATACAAGTGGACGCAAACCACGAAAAACTGATTTTTAATGACTTTTTTAAAGTTAGGAATCACGCACAGCATTATGAATGAATACAGTAATCAAGAAAGTATTCAGTAATGAAGGGTACAACAAATTACACTAATTCTACCACTAATCCATAATTTAAACTCGTTTTATCTCCAAAAAACTGATGCTTCAGGATAAGGTAGTCTATTAATAGCCGCTATATGGTCCGCCATGATGAATTTTTAATAAATACACATGGCATTTGAAACTGCAAGAAATAAGCTACATCTTACGTCCAAGAGTTTCTCAGAATTTCTTAAGCAATTATGGACAGGTGGGGCGTCTATTTGACGTTGATCGTCATATATATATATATATATATATATATATATTTTCATATATTATATAGTTAATTTGTGTTAAGCGTCGGTGATAGCTTCCTTCCCCCCCCCCCCCCCCCCCCCCCCCCCCCCCCCCCCCCCCCCCCCTTTTTATAAAAGTATTGACCCACCACGCCCCCCTCACCCCCATTGACCCCATCGCCCCCGACACTTTTTTATTCGTCCCTTCACGTACCCGACACAGTCCCCCTATGCCCCCCCCCCCCCAAAAAAAAATGAAAGAATGTGTTGTTTTTTCCGTTAATAATTACAGTTTTGCCCACCCTCGTAACCCCACAGCGCCCTACCCCACCCCACATTTTCAACGGAGCCCTCCACGGTCCCCCCTCGCTCTCCCAGGCCCCTCTTGCCCCCCCACGCCCCCTATTTGGTGATACGTTATTCCTCATGTAACTAACAATATAAATATTTAACCATTTCTTATTTTGATAGTTCCCCCGAAGATAGCCGAAATCACTTGAACAAAGTCAATAACCCATTAACCCCCCGCAGCCCACATCCAATAAAATACATGAAACAATAAATATAAATTTATTAAAAACATCAACAATACAACATGGTTTCCGAAATGTGTATAATATTACAAGTCATTTAGCGTTATCCAGAATGCACTACGCAGTGGGAGCAGTCGTAGCACAGTTGGCTAAGGCGCAAGTCTGAGGTACGGCTGCTCAATTGGGGCGAGGGTTCAAATCCCGGTGGGTGCAGGATTTTTTCAAAAACTGTTTCCGGCTGGGATTTGTTCCCAAGTCCCGCGGCTGGTCCTGGTGTAGGTTTTTCCCTCATGGAAGAGGTTTTCC
>JAPYYV010003686.1:11658-29535 GCA_030522625.1 Copidosoma aretas
TGGGGTTTAGGATCAACACCCTCCACACAGAGGTGGTAGAGGGTGCCCGTAAAAATCAGTTGTAACTGGTGTACGGGTAGGAAATACACAAAATACACACACCACTTGGAAGTAGACTTGCTTAGCATTCCATGTGCATGTGTTTGTGTACGAAAATTGTTTTTTATTAGTAGAAAATATTTTAAGAGTATAGTGTTATTATTGTTTAAGATCAAATTATAACAATTTTTAAATAATTTTATTTAAAATCGTCAAAAACTTCATTCCAAACGATATTTTCTATTTCAGAAGAATTTTCTAACTCATTTTGAATAAAATATTTCTCTGGATATTACATCTAGATAATGCAACATACAATTGACCGTATGAAAATAATGTCTTTTTTAAGTACAAACCTTATTTATCAAAACATTGACCTTGTGACTTATTATAGTCAAAGAAAAAGCTAATTTCAATGAAAATTGATTTCTATATAAAATGAAAGATAATGAAGAGGAAGTGCCTGTATTCAAAGTTACTCTGGGAATGAATACTCCTTCTCCAATTTTCTCAATAGTTATAATTCAGCCTCAAAATTGTGTTTGAATAATTGAGTTATTCTAAGTCCTGTTCTGTCACACAATCCTTCTGAAATATATAAATTTCGAATCAACATGACTATTGTTTTTTTTTTCAAATTTAATTCATGAGGTGGAAGACTTTCACGGATAGAGTTTAAATATTCCGTTGGAAAATTAATGAATATGTTGTCGTCACTTTTGTCAACCCCTTTCTAAGTTGCGTTGTCTACACTGTAATAACTTACAGTTTCTCCAGCTATTTTGATTTAAATCTTATTTAAAAAATATGTGAATTTATTATAAGATGTCAAAATAATTTTATTTATAGAAGAACTATTAAGAGTACCAAAAATTTTTGGACAAACATCAGTTGTTTTCCATTTTTTGGAAATTTTAAAAAAATTTGATTTTACCTTCTTCTATTTGTAATAGTAAGGGTGAAAAGTTCTTACCAATCGAACGTACATTATTTTTTAGTTTTCGAACTTTAAAATATGACTATAAATTTGAAAACTTAATAGTTTCTTCAACAGTTGTAATCTTCTTTACATTTTTATCTATAGGTTATTTAATTATAAATGTAAATTTATAACCATATATTACTCTCAATATATTACATGCTCATCATAATAAATCTACATGCATGACGGAATTTCTTCCATTTGCGGCGCACTTTTAGAAGGTTCTCTTTGCATGCACATAAACTTCATCTCTTACCTTTATTGTTCTCCTCATGCAAAGATCCTCCTGATTTCACCTGTACGATGAGCTGCACTGTTGCTTCTCTATCACAAGTAAAAACGTCTTAAAAGACATCTCTGCGAAGTAATAGAGACGTCTCTGAGTACGTCTACTCTAGAAAGTCTTGAAATACGTCTTTAAAGACGTCGCCAAAGATGTTTTTTGCAGAAAGTCTTGAAATACGTATTCGAAGACGTCACCAAAGACGTTTCGAAAGACGTCTTTAAATACGTTTCAGATACTATAAAAATGTATTTATGTAATTTTTTTCGTTTAAATATTGTATAATTTTATTATTAGCAACAATGTTATAAACTTAAATATAAAAACGAAAATTCTGAGGTCGAGTCGTAAACTCGATCCGTCAGAATCAGAGTTCAGCATCTTACCAACTTAGCTAAAGAGGATATGATATCTGATCATCAATTGTCATCCATATAATATATGATACAAGTTCTATATGCATTCTATTTTTATTTTCTTTATCTAAATCACAAATAAAAACACTAAAATTTTACTGTATATTTTATTTAAGTATTTTTTTTATAAAATCTGTCTCATATCTCCATTTAAAATTGCTTCTATTTTTTTTAACCTTCTTAATTTAATATTATAACGAATTTTATGCAAAATAATTAAAATAAAATTTTGAGTGGAATTTTAGTGTGTTTATTTGTGATATGGCTTGTAAAGAGTATAAAAATATAATGCATATATCTTCTATCTTATATGGACTACAATTGATGATCAGATATCATATCCTCTCTGGCCAAGTGGGTAAGATGCTGAAATCTGATTCTGACGGACCAAGTTCATGACTCGACCTCAGCATTTATTTTGTTACATATTTTAGTTTATAAAACTGATGCCAATAATAAATTCATACGAAATAAATAATTTAAACAAAAAAATTACATAAGTAAATTTTTATGGTATCTGTAACGTGTTTTTGTATCTGAAGACGTCATCAACTACGTCATTAATGACATCTTTACTTGAGATAGGATTGAATCTTATTTACCTCCAGCCTCTAGCCTCTAGCCTCTGGACTCACAACCCTTGAACCTAAACGGCAGAAAAATCACAATATGAAGACACTTGAATCTCTCTGGCGACGGCAGAGATTTTCACTTACGCACAACAGGGCTTTTTCTCTTCGTCTTGACCGGGTGCATCCGGAATGGCCCACGGGACGCCCAAAATTTTACCCTGGAAAGAGCTCCAGCGAGGAGAACGCAGCAGTACAAAAATCGAATTTTGATCAAATCACGCTTGTACCCTATTAACTGTAGCTCGGTTCCAGTTTAAATTACAGTATTGGCTTGAAAATCGATAAAAAAAGCGTGAAAAGACCTTCAATTTAAGCCCTGGTTGAGTCAAAACTTAAACAGGACGAACGTTACGGGCAATCAAAATTGTGTACGAAAAAAACTGCTGCTATTTTCACGTAATTTTTATTTGCACGTAACTGTTAATCCGAGCATCATTTTTAACTCTACTAGAGCTTAAATCAAAGCTATTTTTAAGCTCTTTCGGTTATTGTTCGAGCGAATACTCTAATTTTACTCGAAGCCGGACAGTGGTTGAAAAATTAAATATCACAAAATTCAGAATAATCGTAGTGTTATTTCTTTGGTTGTAGATCACATCTGGATTGACATATATTTATTTGGATTTTAATATACTTATTGAGCTCAAATTAAAGCTTATTACGTGTGCTTTTATATTATTTATATAGAAGTACTATAAGATTATCCACTGTTGAAACATAGTAAAAATAGTATACGAAAATTTTCACCCAATCTTATGCTGGTTGTTTTTAGGTCATAACTCGACGTACCTGATGTTATTTTATTTGCATACATACTATATAAAACTGCACATGAATAGCTTTTATTTGAGCCCAAGTTCAGTTAATAACGGCAATCGGAGTAAAAGTTGAAAGCATTTCATGTTGGAGTAAAAGAGTGACTGAATCGTCCTTTTTTTTACCTAAAATGAGATTTTCCATTATTTTAAACATAAATTTAAAACCCTCGTAGCTTTCCTTCTGTTAAACATTTTAGCATAACCACAGTTTAAATAGAAGCGCTTTTTAGGAGCTATCGAGTACTATACAAATAAATATATCTAAATCCAGATGTGATCTACAACCAAAGAAATAACACTACGATTATTATGAATTTTGTGATATTTAATTTTTCAACCACTGTCCGGCTTCGAGTAAAGTTAGAGCATTCGCTCGAATAGTAACCGAAAGAGCTTAAAAATAGCTTTGATTTAAGCTCTAGTAGAGTTGAAAATGATGCTCGGATTAAAAGTTACATGCAAATAAGAATAACGTGAAATCACTTCAACGAAAAAAAAAAATATTGTGAACGAGGGCGACCCGTGTCAGCCCGAACTCGACTAAAACATTGGAGAAAGAGCGTTCTTGGTCAATATGAGGCGACTTCGGGCTAACGCGGGTCTCCCACGTTCGCTCAATTTTTGCTTGCGAACATACCTACTATTCCCATCCTGTGATCTTCGAATTGCGGAGCAAAAGCATAATCTACAGAGCTATTCACACACGGAGTGATTAAAGTTAAAAGTTGCCTACTAATGCCCTACTGTTGCTTTTTTACTTTATTTATTATTTCCAAGTTGGAATGTATTTATTTTAAACTACATGACATTCTTGAAACAATTTCCAATGTTAAATAATGGATTGTAGTATTAGTTTGAATAAAAAAATTCACATGGTAATGCAGATTGCTTTGTGTAGCTCCACTAACGTAACCTACATCCATGGTGGAAGGGAGGGGTACAGGGGCCCGATCGAGCACTTCGATATGCGCGATTTCATTCGAGTTTGACCGTCCTATAGCAGACTTTGTGTATGATGGAAATCTAAAAAGTATCTTTCATGTTTCATTTTAAGTTTTCCAAGATACGTATGACGGTCAAACTCGAATACGATCGCGCATATCGAAGTGCTCGATCGGGCCCCAGGTGTGTTCTTAAGGCCATCAACCAATCAGAGACTTGAAACGTATTATGTATTAAGTACGACAATCGTTAGTAGCCTACGTATTGGTCAGAACTTATTCTATCGCTGTGTTTGCCGAGCTTTTCAGTTCATAAGAACACACCTGTACCTCTCCCTTCCGCCATGCCTGCATCATTCTCTCCGGGCCAGTACAGAGGTAGTGACCTTTAAATAGGCTCGGCTTGTAAGAACTTTTGTCTGCTGTCTCATATATACGGCGCAATCTCTGCGTTGGCTCGGAGAAAATTTGCTCGAAATACCTTGAATTCGCTCCGAAGCTCCGAGTGAACGCAGAGATAGCGCCCTCTATAGGAGAAATCATAAAAATGTTCTTATATGTTGAGCCTATTTAGAGAGCGCTACCTCTGCATTGGCTCGGAGCGAAAAGCGGGTTGCGGACGCAAAATCAGCGGGTCTGGCCTTCTATGAGGATCCCAAAACGTCAGGTGACCTCACCGTCAGAACCATGTTTATTCTTCAATTTTACTCGTCCCGGCTATATCGGACATCTGACATATGACGGTTTGACGGTGAGTACGATTTATGCCAAAAAGGTTACATCGATTTTGATAGCATTTTTGGATCGCTTTACACTAACAACTATCAGCCTTTAGAACCAGTGGCTTTTGTAGCTAAGATATTAAAGTAACACATCGACATACTTCATTTTATTGAGCGTGGTATCTGAGGTGATATTAGTTAATGCAGCAATAGATATGCTATGGCCAATAATCCATACATGGGTGACGAGTACGACCAAGAAAAAGAGGACAAGTGTCTCCTTTACTACAACGTTAACAATCTGTATGCATGAGCAATATGTGATTCATTGTCTACAGGAAACTTTAAAAGGATCAAGAAGGTTGATTTCAACGCTCCTGACAATCACCCCGAGGGTTTCATTCTTGAGGTTGATCTCGAATATATAGCGGAGGTCCACGACTCACACAAGGATCTACCACTATGTACAGAACATCGAGCACCTCCTGGCTCTCGACAGAAGAAGTTGCTGACAATCTCAGATAATAAAGAAGGGTACATCATTAATTATCGAAGTCTCAAGCAGGCCCTGAAGTATGGCCTATGCTTACATAAGGTGCATAGAGTGCTTGCATTCGATAATTGCACATGGTTAAAGTCATACATCGACTTGAACAGAAGGAAGAGAAGGAATGCAAAGAACGACTTCGAAAAACTACTTTTCAGGCTCTTCAATTATGCAGTATATGGAAGTACTATCGAAAATGAGCGCAACCATGTGGATGTTAAGCTCATGCAAAAATGGGAAAGTCAGTATGGCTGTAAAGCATACATTTCTTAACCAAACTTCCACAGCTGTTCTGTTTTTGATAAGAATCTGGTGGCTGTGCAGCTATCACGTACGAATGTCACTATTCGCTAGCTTATACACGTAGGGCTATGCGTGCTAGACTTGTCTAAATCTCTTGTGTATCAATTTTATTACGAGTACATGAGAAAATGTGTAGAAGACAAAGCAAAGTTTCTATACACAGATACTGACATCCTTATTTACGAGATACACTACATTAAGTCTGGTATAGAGTTAAAGAATGAAAACGTATTTGAGCTGATAGAAGGTGAGTGCAACAGTCGCATTATGTTGGAGTTTGTTGGTCCACGCAGCAAAATGTACTCTGTCAGAATAAAAGATAAAAATCCTATAAAAAAGGCTAAAGGCACAAAGACATCTACCGTTAAAGCATATATTAGCTTTGACGACTATGCTGATTGCCTCTTCGAGGATCTAACAGTTGTACGTGAGCAATGTAACATTCGCTCTCGGCTGCACGTATTGCGTACTGAGCGAGAAAAAAAAATCGGTCATAGCTCTCACGATAACGGACGCTATTTGATGCGTAGTTCAACGGATACTTTAGCGTTGAAGCACTACTAATTAACCTTGCCTCTGATAACAACCACTTCTACATTAAAGTGAGTACGAGAAGAAGAAAGCATCGACGCCAAAGAATTCATATCCAAGATACCTTACATTTGCTTTGAATCTTACAAGATACCTCATCATTTACATTTATACGTACTTTTTTGATTCTACAAAAAAAAAAGTTTAATCACCTAAACTGTATTAAAAGTAACGCAAATATGATTTCTGAACATAAAATTATGTGAAAGTATTATACTTATGAAGTATGAAATGTTCTTGTATTCCTTTGTAATATTTAATGATACATTTTTAGCAGACGGAAATATGATGTACGAAAACTTGTAAATACAATATAAAACTTGTAAATAAAATTTAAATACATAACTATAACACTATTGCTTCTTATTTAATTCAACGAACAGCGAAGTTTTCAATATTTACTAAGGATCATTGTCTGGTTCAAGCCGTTAAATTTTTTTCTTTATTCAATTTTCTTTACACCGACGTTTCGGCTACTATGTCGTTCAGCCCTTTTCAAGCACAAGTCTGAAATGTAACAATTTTATTAGTTTCTACACATAGTTATTCACGCAAGCCTTGGAAGCACTACACAACAATTTATTTACATAAAACAAAACATTTCTCACAATTATAACTAATTATTAACACTAAGGAATTTTTATTACTCTTGGTACAGTGCAACTTAAGAGGTTGTCATATGTACTTTAATTTTTATTGTGGTTTATCTATACGACTTTTTTCGTCCGTTGCGACTTAGTTTGTTGAATTAAATAAGAAGTATTAGATATGACACTTGGTTGAAAAATGTGTCGAAATTTACTATTATTCATCTTTATTGGTTTCTATATTATCGACACACCGATCATCAAGATGGAGGCAATAAACAACGATGTACAATTAAAAAAATATTTGTAGCGAGGATTTTATATCAACATAAATTGTCTGTTCACCATCTGTAGAAAAAGTCTTCCGTATAAATATTAACGAAAAAATACGCCAGCTCTATGAATTACATAAAGAGTTTGAGACTTCGAAGAAAAACTGTAAGTTTTTAGTGTTGCGTAAGCACTTCGAGCTTTATCCACAACACATACACAATAGTTGTAAAAATATCCAAATTTTTATTTCCATAGCAACCATTCAAAAAATAAGCATGGTAATTTAATATCATCAATTAAGAATAAAATGCTTAAGAGTGAAATAGAAAACATAAACACACATAAACAGTTCATTACAAAATCTACTTCCAATCACAAAAATGAACCATCGAACATAATTAAAGCTGAGTTATTAGAACTCATAAATCACTAGCTGATAATAAAAAGTAAAGGGTTGGCAAATAATTTTGACCTCAGATTGAAAAATAAATTTACGTTATTATATATTAAAAAATATGAAATAGGCATTGCTTTATTTTTTATAACAGTAACTTTAAAGATATTGAAAAAGTTAAGCACTCAAATCTCGGTTATTCTATCAAAGATCAATCAAAAGACGTTACATTGATAAGTAATGATTTTGTTTAAAATGTAACTCTCAACCCTTTACCAATTTATGTTAATATCTTACAATTATGTAAAAGTTTTAATTTTACAAATAAAATTGGCAATAAGATAACATTAACTGTTTGTAAATCATTAAATGATTAAATAAAGATTAAAAAATCTGAAAGTTTTAGAAATGAAATACTAAAAAACATAACTAATATTAATACAAAAAATTAAATAGGATAACATAACAAGATAAAATTATTCAAGATGATCGTCAAAAAAATGAAATTTTCTTCATAAACTACCGAAATTTAATCATCACAAAAGCTGACGAAGGTGAAAAAATTATTGTAATGGACAAAAATAAATATATAAATAAAGTCGAATCTGAGTTGGATAATATTGAATTATATATATTGTCTAATTAATCATACAGTATACTATTATAAATGAAAATCCTTTAAAAAAATTAGAAACAGACACAAACAAAATGTTGAATAAATTCAACAAAACAAATTTATCATTTTTTAATGACGATGAAGAAGAAAAAAAGACATTTAGAATCACAAAAAACAAGTGCAATTTGTAGAAATGTTATGGTCTAAAAAAACTTCACAAACCTGATAAACCAATGACACTAACTTTATCAGCTACAGGATCACCTACATACTAGTTATCAAATGTTTTCGCAACATTTCTTGGAAAACATTTACCTAAGTCGTCGAAAATTTGATCAACAGTTTTGAATTTAAAGAATTTTTACAAAACTTAAAAATTCCAAAAAATCACAAAATGGTTAGTTTTGATGTTATTGGCCTTTATAACAATATTCGTCTTGAAGCTGTAAAGAATGCTATTAAAAGGAGATGGCACATTTTGATGTGTAAAATAAATCTAACATTACATGAATTTTTAAAAATCATAGAAATCATCATGACCAATAATTACTTCACTTTTAATCAAAAATATTATAAACAAGTATCTGGCAGTGCTATGGGCAATCTCATTAGCAGGGGCGTGCTGGCAATGTTAGAGAATCGGTGCAATCACCGATGGGCCGCTCTATTGGCGGGCCGGTCTGCTAGAAGCAGAAGAAAGAAATCAAGAGTAGAAAAATAAAAACCGCTGCTAATTTATTGGCACAAAGCTTCCTCATTCACATGTTCTTCTCCTTTTTTACACACACCCTCATCAATTTTCATTTTTCTAAATCCAAAAGCGTCATAATTTGATAAATTTCATCTTCTACCATCTTCTACCACAAAATATTCTGAAACAACGCTCACTGGCGAAAAAATTCATATTTAAAAAAAAATAGAATTTCCAAAATCCCAAGTGTAGTAAATTTTTTTTTAATCCTTGATTATAGTAATATTTTATAAATTTTAGTATCTATTATTGTTAGAATTAAACACGGAATTAGACTGTTGAATAATAATTTGGTTAGCGCAGTGCATAATGTTCGCATATCTATAACCTCGAAGATCAATCATAAATGACAGGAATAAATTTTTGATGTCTTAACAAATAATCGGTGAGTCAATAAAATGAATGAAAAAGAGCTTTTTCAAGCTGTATTTGTCTGCTTTGAAAATTGAACAAATGTTCGAGATTTGAATTTTTTTTTAAATTCTCTTCACATAACATGTTGATTTAAATCATAAATTAACTATAAAGAATTTGAAAGATTTTTAAATATGTTGCTACCATATAAGGGATTTCATGGGTTTATGAGAATCCCTAATATTGACTATTTATTACCATTTCTCTGGATAGTGAATTCGTGATTTTTTATGAACTGAAAATAAATATATTTAATCCGTTTAGCGACCTCCTTATCGATTTTTACATTGAACTTGAAGATGATGAATGTTTTATGAGCTTTTTACTAAACTTCGTGATGTACTAGCGAAAATATTGATCTTTTAAAATTTTTACTTAATTTTTTTTGTCATTATGATGTTATTCCTACACTGGAAAACATTCGGTGCAGTCGCTATACCATAGGTGGTACAGTGTTTACTCCGCATAACCGGCGCTTCAGCTATACCAGTCGGAACAACAGCTGTCCCCTGCCGTATACGCACTATACCGAACCCGTATACCTACTGTACCGGAACCTACGGTGTATAAATTAAGCCGCGCGATAGGTATAACGACTGTGCCGCTGTGGAACTCACGTAGCCCGATTCGATATACCTGTTATACCGCATGGGGGGACAATAGATACACTGTAGTACGGTACAGTGTGTATACGTGCGGGGACAGCCGCTATACCGAATGTTTTTCAGTGTAGCTTACGCAGGGAAGCACTTTCTATTTTAATGGTAAAGTTACTTTGTTTTTAAGTGTACTTTCATGGAAATTTTCATGCTGATGATATAAATTATCCAGACATACATTAAGTATGAAGCATGAACTTTTTTCTAAAGCAGTGATAGAATAGGAATTGAAAATAATATATTGTTTTGGTCCATTAAAAGTTTTCAACTTTTTTACAAAGATACAAGTTTTATGAGAGAATCTTAATTTTTGATTAGAACTAGAAATAATTAATAATAACGATGCTTCTAGATGCAAAATAATGCTATCTTGATGTTTTATAAAATGTAAATACTTGTAGATTTGAATTAAATTTTTTTTACTACTTACAAGCAGCAAACCTCGTATTTGACCATGAAAAATCGTTATAACATTCTTAATAAGTACAAATTTCTAACATACTTTTACAATAACTTAATCTTTTACTGATACAAAGCTTCCTGTATGAAGATGCAAAAACAACAGTGATGAACAATTTTTTTAAGAGTTTGCAATTTTATAAAAATACATACGTTACATTTCTGTAAAATCTTCGAAAAAGTTCAAAAAATTTAAATCTTGCACGACAAAATTTCGCGTAATTATTATCTTGACTATCAGGCAGTTTTTCATCTCTAACTTCATAAGAACATTTTCTTAAGTGCGTAAATTGTTCAAACTAAATTATTATAACATTAATAATTTACCAAAGATTATTTCATTGTCAGGGATCCTGTAGGATTACAGGGTTAAAATACTTACATCAGAGGAGCTTAGAAGCTCAAATCTTTATTAATTAGCATAGGATATTTATCATTGGTTAGACCACCCAAAAGGCCGATGCATTCATCACATCACCGGGCCGCTGTTATACTGCCAGTACGCCCCTGCCTATTAGCCCCGTACTCTCCTATATCGTCATGCAAGATTTGAAAAATGACAGTATTAACACGTGTCCAAATCCTGACATGGAAAAGATTTGTTAATGATGTGTAGGCGGTAATACCCAAAAAGCAGGGGCAAACAATTTTTAATCATTGAAATAATTATGATTAAAAAATTAAATTTAAAATAGAAGAGTTTAATAATAATTTATTCAATTTTCTCGATATAACATTAATCAAACAGGCTGATAGAAGTGTGGCAACAAATTGGTATCGCAAACCAATGCATTCAAATAGTTATTTAAACTTCTATTCGCATAACCCTACATCACAAAAAATTAGTATTGTTTATGGCTTGGTAGATAAGGCCATCAAATTGGCGGACGACACTTATCATAATACAAACTTAAACCATATATTTAGCATATTAAAAGCTAATAATTATCCGAAAGATTTTATGAATAACATCTTAAAATAAGACTTAATGAAATAAAAAACAAAGCTCTTGCTCCACAAACTTTACTTAACAATATTGATAAAATTTACAAAGATTATATTGTATTACTGTACATCAAACAGAATACGATTGGAAATCTACGGCAAAAAAACACAACATTAAGATCATTTTTAAATCGCTTAATAAGTTGAATATTTTTAACAATAATGGAAAAGACAAAATAAAAAACTTTAAGAAACCCAGCATAGTTTACAAAATTACATACAATTATGGTAAATGCTATTTTATCAAGTCAAGAAGGATATTAAAAATAAAAACGAATGAGCATTATAATGATATACTTGAATGTAAAAACACTTAAGCATTTTACCCGTATTTCTGGCTCCGACTATGTTTTCAATTTTTATGAAAAGTCAGTAAAAATATTGAACCAAAAACGCAATTTCTATAAAAGGTTCATTAGTGAAATGATATTTATAGAAAAGTATGGCACTGTAAATAGAATGAGCGACACACAAAAATTAAAATCGTTTTTTAGAGAATACATAAAGAAATTAATAATAATTTTAATCATTTGCCCCAAAAAATCAAGAAACCATACAACAAAAGAATTAGGTATTTAATAAGATAACAAAATGAGGTTCTTAATTATTGAATGCTTGTCAAACTGTATAAAATAACTTTTAACAAAGCACGTCTAATAATTAGAGAATGACATGTCCAAAACGTATTGAAAGTACACCTTACAATTGAAAAGCGGAAGACTCGGCTATCGAAGTGTACAGCTGACACATACATTGATGTTGTTATTGTGTTAATTTTAAGTTGTGAAGAATTTCATAAACCATAATAGAAATAAAAGTACATATGACGACCTCTTAAGTTACACGGTACTAAGAGTAAAGAAAATGCCTTAGTGTTAATAATTAGTTATAATTGGTAGTAGAGTTTTTTTTTATGTAAATAAATTGTTTTGTAGTGGCTTGTGCGAATGGCTTTATGTAGAAACTAATGAAATTTTTACATTTTAGACTTTTAGACTTGTACTTGAAAAAGTCTGACTGACATAGCAGCCGAAACGTCGTTGTAAGGAAAATTGAATAGCTAAAAACAGAAAATGATCCGTAGCAATTAATATAATACTATTGATTTTTGAAGTTATACTTGCGTAGGCGCGTTATGCAGGGGAGTAAATCAATGATTTCAAGATTCTCTATCTCTTTCTCTCTCCAAAATGTGTGATGGAAGTGAATTTGAGTTCGTAGTTCATAATCGTACTTGAATATGAATTCCTCTTCTCTCTCTTGTCATGACTTCTTATTACTTTTATTTAAATAAAGTAAAAACAACTACCAAAAATTTTTTGTATGCTCAGCAGATCGATGCAGATGCCCATTATTTATTCAACAAGTTGTTATTACGACTTAACCTCAAACTATTCAAAAATATGTGACAAAAACTAACTATTCTTATGGGGTTTTTCCAAGGAAAAAAAAAAATCATTGCGGAGCATAAATAAAGAGATGTTGGTCGATGTAAAAACCTTAACCTCAATTAACTGTGTTTTGGATATATCTATAGCATAAGGAGCATACAGAAATAATTATTTTTGGTTTTGTGCGCACATACCCTCGAAATATTCGAAAATACGCAATATCTTCAACAGAAAGCCAGATAATCTAAAAATAACAATTTTTACGGGTGTCCATTTTATATGATTAAATAAATATTGATTAATAAAATTGGTTTTTCATTATTTTCTAAGCCTTATTTTAGATATATATTATATTGAAGGTGTTAAAGACGCGACTAAGAATAAGTATGTGAGCGTGTGGCAGGTGTGAGCGTGACATTAGAGATGTTATCAGCGTAGGAAGTTGTTTTGAAATAATCAGAAGATTCAATGAAAGCGGGCAGTCTCTTACTAGCCAGCGCACAGTGTTCCCAAACACAGAAAAAATTATCAAAATTCGTGTCTCCCGCGAATTTTCAATCAATTTAATCAATTTTGGGCTGATTTTACTCCTAAGATCATAACCTAAAAGAATCCGTTTCCCTCAGTCCTGTCACGACTTTGTATATATATGTTTTTTATGTATATATATAGCGAATTTCAATAGTCACATTACTTTGTATGCATAAAAACTTTGTTTAAGTCAACCAATTTGTACTAAATTTGGTGTACAGAGGTTTCTGGGCTGATTACGAATCTAGAGTAAGATTTGCCAAATTCAAAACGGCGGATCCAAGATGGCCGACAAAATTTTCAAAAATCAACTGCTTTGTATCAAATTTAGTGTACGGAGGTTTTTAGGGTCGCTGATTACGAATATGGAGTTAGATTTGCCAAATTCAAAATGGCGGATACAAGATGGCGGACAACATCTTCAAAAATCGACCGATATGTACCAAATTTTGTGTACGAGGGTTTTTAGGGTCGCTGATTACGAATCTGGAGTTAGATTTGCCAAATTTAAAATGGCGGATCCAAGATGACCGACAAAATTTTCAAAAATCAACCGATTTGTACCAAATTTGGTTTACGGGGGTTTTTAGGGTCAAAATTTTTTGGCAACCATTTCACTTGAAGTGGAAAGCTCCTATACATAGATATGTATACATACATATATATATATATATATGTCCATTATTACATGCATATGCATATGTAGCCTGCTTTAGTGTTAATATAGGATGTTTTCATTGATATAAAGAATGAAACTCATGTGTTTAGTAGTTTTTATACATTTTTCATTGTTTTATTACATTAAATAATGCGAATTGTTATAATTTGTTATACATATATATATATACCTTGATTACATATATATAATAATGGATGACAAATCGGAGGGAATCGGATCCTTGTAGCCTATAATCTTACGAACACAATAAGCCCAAATTCGTATTGAGTGAAAATTCGCGGGAAGCACGAATTTTGATAATTTTTTCGGCTTCCTGAATCACGGTCGCCAGTTTTCTGCTGCCTCGGGTGCCCGTACCTACCGTGATCCTGGTGCAACTCAACTTTGGTATATTAAATATTACGATACCGTCTGTTTACCATTACAGTTTAAAAATTTGTAAAGTTACAGTTGTCTATTCAGATAAAAAATATATCATGGTACTTATGAATATGACAACTAATTTTCTTTCAATATACGTGCATGTTAACAGTTAATAAATCCTTCTCCTAGTGTGCGAATTTGTGCTCAGCGACCCCAAAAACACCCGTACACCAATTATGGTACAAATAAGTTAATTTTTAAAGTTTTGTCCACCATATTTGATCTGTCATTTTGAATTTGGCAAATCTAACTCCAGATTCGTAACCAGTGACCCCAAAAACCCCCGTAAACCAAATTTAGTACAAATCGGCTGATTTTTAAAAAATTTGCCGGCCATCTTGGATCCGCCATTTTAAATTTGGCAAATGTAACTCCAGATTCGTAATCAGCGACCCCAAAAACCCCCGTACACAAAATTTGGTACAAATTGGTTGAAATTAACGACGTTTTTATGTGTACACAGTAATCGAAATTCTCTATATGTATACATAAAAAACATATACATACAAAGTTGTCACAGGACTGAGGGAAACGGATTCTTGTAGGTTATGGTCTTAGGAGTAA
This sequence comes from Copidosoma aretas, assembly GCA_030522625.1. Lineage (NCBI taxonomy): Eukaryota > Metazoa > Arthropoda > Insecta > Hymenoptera > Encyrtidae > Copidosoma > Copidosoma aretas. The sequence goes on from JAPYYV010003686.1 coordinate 26,679, forward strand.
AATAAGCCCAAAATTGATTAAATTGATTGAAAATTCGCGGGAAGCACGAATTTTCATAATTTTTTCATCGTTTGGGACCACTGTGCAGCGTGGCCACACGTCGTGCTATGGCTATACTCTATACTACTCTTATCTACATACTATATGCATTATATTTGTTCATTAATGAATGGTAAAATATTTATTGAAACTACACCCAATTAACGAATATCCTCATTCCAACGATAATAGCACCACCTTAAAAACATCGAAATGGGTTATTTAAAATATCGTTTTGTAACAGCTATTAGATTATAATCCTATTAGACTGCTCACACGTATACTAATACACAGTCACATGCATCCTCATATATATACATATCATTCTTTGGAGATAGTAATATTTACAAAAACTGCTGCTTGTATCCTCAACAGCTTTCTCTGCTGCTACAATCCTAATAATTCCTTTCGAGAGAAGTTTCTTGGTTTAGTGCTACGATTATGAAAATTTCTCTCCAGAGACTTTTTTTATTCGTAGAAGCTTCTGAACACTACATTCGTCGACTGACTTGTGACAACTAAGGCATTTGCAGCTACACTTACAAATCGACAGTCTTCATTAATCTGCACGGTGCTGTGTAAAAGAACGAGCCAGCGATGGGACCTGCTCCACTTTAAGTTTATAATTCTAGTAATAAGAGAGCGAGCGCGTATATAGCTAGCGACTCGCATGACTTGATACGCGTACACATCCACTTATATAAATCTTAGCTAGCATGTTATGATAAGTAAGAATGGAAGTACGAATATTAGGCATCGTGTTACTCGGGCCGCGCGTCGTTCACAACGCGCTAATGCTTGCCTCTAATAATCATATCTTTCGCTATGATAATCAAATTAATATGTTAGATAAGTAGACATAGAAAGTCCGAGTCGGAGATGAGAGTAGGCTAGTGCTGAGAGGGATACCTACGACGCTTTTAATGATAAGAGAGCGGGCTCGCATGGATCATATTTCATCCTGAAAGAGTGCGTCTCGAGCGCGCTTAATCATGATTATATAGCTATATCGATAAATCACAGATATTTTCTCCTTGTCAACCTCGGACTTCACACTCTGTTATGCAGGTAAGAAAAAAGCTGTTAGCCAATAGACCACTGCTCAGCCAATAATGCATTTGATCTACTTACTTCTAGATCGCTTGATTGGGGGTCTGGATCGGGAATCCAGAGTGATGCTTGGACCTTGCCTGAAGACCTCCCGGTGCTGAGTAGGGGAAAGCGCGGTTCTCGCAGGTAAGGGGAAAGCCTAGCTGCCAGAAGCAAATCCGGTACTAGAAGGGGGGCTCCCAGTCTCTCACGGTGGAAATCTGGTACTAGTTGAGGGGAAGCAAGGCTGCTGTAAAAGGCGGCCAGAACCCCCTAGCTCCACTACTGATGAATATAAACAATAAATTTTTTAATTTCGAATATTCATTAAAAAAAAAAAAAAAATCTAATAACTATACCATATTAGATCAGCCATTGTAAACTTTCCTTTTGCTCACTTATAATAAGTAATGTTTACCTTAATTATAGATCTGAACCATCATGAAGGAAGATTGCACAGCAATAAAACACCTAAAATCTTTTTTGTGTTATCTGTAGTTTCGTAGTGTAATTAAAAGAAAAACATAATTGTAACGGTTATATTGGATCGGCCAGTTGGTAACTTATTAGCTTTACACTTCGATTGTCATGAGCGAATAAGAAAACAACAACGATTTCTGTTCAAAGAATATTTTCAATAATTAAGACATTTTTCTGCCATTTTCAATATTATGCACACAACTTTTGTCAGCCGTATTGAATCAGCCATTTTCATTATCATGCACACAACTTTTGTCACGTAATATTCGGCTTCAACAGTACGTATGAACCTGTATTAAATACGATTGTAAGCCAAAATATTGGACCAGCTATTTTGTAAATCTCAGTTTTAATTTTTTTTTAAGATACTGCATTACGTCATACTTTAGGCACCAGTACTTTGGGATAAGAGAATGGTTGGAGAATGGGACAGGTAGGTGATTCCGTTTCTTATTCGCCAGGACAGGTCCTGTGGGTAGGTAATTCACTTGAGTTATGACCGCATATCGGTGTCCTCGTAGATACCGTACACATCATAACTGAACTATTGCACACCCCCCGTTCACGTTGTACGTAACGTAACAGAATTAGTTTATCGATCCCGCTGTGCTACCGTGTCGGTCAGTTTTACTTTGTATTCGCTATGAACAATTAGAAAAAGAACAACTACTGCAGTTTATACATAATTTTTCTCCGATTCACGATTTTTGTCCACGATATTGGATTGGCCATTACAAATATTTCAAAACTAACCCTATACACCGTGTAACTATAACCTATGCTGACCCGGTATGGCAATAAAGAGCACACGTGAATAAGGTAAATGGTCTTATTAGAGTATATTTTAGTTAAGTAAATTTTTTTTAGACTAAGATTAAAGTAAGTAAGTATGTACAGCCTTGGTTAGAATGCTCGGCTGTACTTGTCTGATATGTTCGTGAGTGCTACCACTGGAAATAATTCCGCTTATCTATAGCACCATGCTTGGTGCAATCGATGCCATGTGCATACTCGGAACTCGATCACCTTTTGTCTGGTCCTTAAGGGGTACTAGGTTGGCGCTTAGTAGGAAAGGGAGGGTGCTGTATCAGTGGGCACTACGTATAAGACGATATAAAGAGGTTATTAAGTACATCAAAGATGCTTTTTTGGTGTGATGATTACGAATCACAAAATTACCTCAAACGTCTGAGGATGTTTAAAGTTAGTTGAATTATTTTGAAGCAGTATTCAAACCTTAAGCGTTTGA
>JAPYYV010003687.1:0-30570 GCA_030522625.1 Copidosoma aretas
CTTTCCAAAGTATTCAATTGTATATAGTGTCAGTAAATTGTTGATAGTGTCATATTATAAGTTTTCATTTTAAATATTTTTATCAAAAAAGTATTTCTTTATAGGCAGTTTTATTTGTAGATTTAAGTCACTTATGGTGGCTCATCACTCCTGTACAGCATATATTTTTAATATTATACTATAATTGTTTAATACAAGTTATGAGGAATGTCACTCGACCTGAAAATAATATAGCTAGTGCTAAATATCATGCGACTTTTTTCCTTAAATTTTGTTGTTAAATTTTTCAGATACTTAAACTTGCTGAAAAATTCAATAAACTACTTTAATATTTTTTAATTTATATCTGATTTTAAATTTTTTGGGCTCATTCACTTCCATGAACAAATCCATTGGGAGTCGTCACGGGAAAAATTGCTAAAATTTGGATAGGTTTCCTAGAAAATTCAATTGTTAACTTACTTTTTGTATTTCTATACAGACTAGTTTTTCTTAGAAACCTATCCAAGTTTTTGCAATTTTTCCCGTGATGACTCCCATTGGATTTGTACAAGGAAGAAAATTGTCCCAAAAAGTTAAAATCAGATGTCAATTAAAAAAGATTGATGTAGATAATTGTTTTTTTTTTTCCAGTTCGGTATCTGAAAAATTTAACACCAACATGTATGAAAATAATAAATTTAGCACTAGCTATATTATTGTCAGGTTGAATGACATTTCTCATAACTTTGAATAAATATTTATTATAAACTATTCTAAATATGTGCTTATATAGGGGTGATGAGCCACCTTAAATGCCTCGACATCTTTTACAAAAAGTTTTGTTACTCTAAAATTTAATCCAAACAAAAATGAAAAAACTGAAGTAACGCCTGTTTACGTAGCAGATGACTTACCATATTACTTAGAAAAGAAAAAAAAAATTATTTATAGAAAAAAAGAAACCCATAAGAAACTAAAAGAGGCTGAAAAGTTATTTGAACTTAAAGTAAATACGGATAACAAATCAAAACTACAAGATGAAATACAAAATTTAGGCTGTCAACTTCAGGAAATCAATCGGTCTTACGTAGTTTCGTACTGCACTAAACTAAAGTTTTACGATATAAGCTGAAAATAAAACAAGAAATAATACTATACCTGATGCATAATTATTCTTTATATCGTAATGGCATGTGTGCGTAATTATAGTTTCTTACTAGTTTCTGATAAAACTACTTGTATTTTTAAATATTGTTTATATGTGCATTAACAATAAACAACCAGAATATAACAAAAATATTTGCTACACTGAATTAAAAATATTTGTATATGTCCCGATACAGCTCAGTTAATGTCCCGATACACCGTTAATCTCCATTAAGTGTGTCCCGATACTGCTCAATCGAATACTAGTTTTAGAAATTTGTTTGTTAAATAATTCAATTATAATAATTTCAGCTATTATTGCTATAAAATCCTTGGAGAAAATGCGAACTTAATAGTTGATATTGATCTTCTGTTTCTATTGTACAATTACTACAAACTGGAGGGAAAACTTTTCACCTCTCGAAAGTGTCCGGAAATACCTCATTTTACCTTACAAGAAAATTTTTGTGCAACATTGTAAACATGACGAAAATAAGTCTAATCTACATTCAAACGAAATTTTCGCGTCTCACAACATGTCTTGTAAAGATTTTAACTTGCCAGAACCAACAGAATCGATAAAAATAAATTTTGATAGTGACAAAGATAAAATTATATTTTGTAAACATAAATTCCATGAAATTTATTTAAAACGAAGCACTGATCAAAATCTAGCTTTTCTAGAAGTAATAAGATTCAAAATAAAAAAATTCTATCTATAGTCCTGGTGGATCTGAAAAAACATTTTCATCCGAGACATTAATTTATTATTTCTTATCAATTGGGAAACAAATTTTAACGATGGCTTGGACAGTCATTGCTTCTGTTTTAAATCCGAAGGTAATGACTACACACAGAACATTTAAACTTCTTTTAGATTTAAGTTGTACAGAGAGTTCGTTCCTCCAGTTTGAATCAGATAAAAAAAAATTACGTAAAGTAGAAATAATGTTTTGGGACAATGCTTCTATGATTTAAAAAAATGCGTTGAAAATAGTTGATAGAACTTTAAGAGATTAGTCTGATGATTAAAAACCTTTCGGGAATATATTAATAATTTGAGGTGGTGTCTTTCGTCAAATTCTCTCAGTAGTAAAAAACGGGAACAGGATTAATATTATTGAAGAAACTATAAAATATTACAATCTTTGGCCATTATTTTATATTTTTTACTGAAAAACTAACATACTTTTAATAGATAAAAAATTTTCGTCATTATTATTGCACATCGGAGGCGGAAAAATTAGAAGTTTCAAAATTTCTCGAGAACGGAGAACAAATGATGTATGTTCCACAGTTTTTAACAACATTATGAGTCTGCATAAAGTAGCGCTATATTAACATCTAATAACGAATACACACCTTTTTTTAACAAAAATTTTTCGAGTAATATGCTAAAAAAGTTAGTAAATTATTAGAGTATTGATTATGCAACTCACAAAAAAGTATATAAAACAGATGAATTTTTTTTTTTTTTTAAATCAGCAAAATATATTATTTTATGTTAAGAATTAAAATGAGACATTTTTTAATTTTTGTATTATTAAAAATACGTTTACCATTCATTTCATTTGCAAATATAATTATGAAAAACCAATCTCAACAATGCCAAACATGTAAATTTAAATTTCTAAGTGAAGAATCATCATTAAGACATGAAAAAATGTACAGAAAAAGAATAGTAAAAAAATAGAAAAAAAAAATGTATACGTACAAAATGTGACAGTTCTTTCAACATAAATTATCACTTACAAAGGCATATTAAATGCCATGAGAGAAACGTTAGAAAAAAAATTGTCAAAATTGCGGTAAAGGTAACTTAAGAGCAGAACATTTTAAAAGACATCTGAAATTATGTGATGATCATAAAAAACGATAATTCATTTCAACATAATAATTACTTATGTTATTTTGATTGCATTCTATACATTAATTATGATAACTTATTTTTAAAGGAGCTGATTCCTAATTCAATTAAGTATTAGAAAGACCGAATTGAATGTATCTTAAGTTCTATGGTTTTTGAGCAAATATTGGCTCTTCACCCTATTTAAAAAAAAAATAGTTTTTTTTTTAATGTTATTGTTTAATTCAACCCTTTGAAAATTTTATTGAAAAGTAATTGATAAGGAGCGAATATGTTGGGTAGAGCCAACCCAAATTTTTGGGGGTCCAATTTCTTGGTAAAAAGAAACCAAATCTACCTTATTTAGGGGTGAGCGAAGGAAAGCGGGGGGGGGGGGGGGATCTAGTACTCGCCCTAAAACCATACAACTATATAATATATGAAGATACCTATATACGTAAGTTCTCTTTTTTTCCGATGATTCCACGTCCGATCCATCATCGGGCCCTTTGTCATAGAGTTTAAGTTGGTACACTGGAATTAGTTCCAATTTTATGCTGATTTCAACCTTAAGTCCATAATAGTTGGCCTCTAAGAGTTGAGTCACCGAAGTGGATGCCAACAGAGCCTCAGTTTGTTTGAGGGAGACCTGCGGTTCACTTTTCCATACAAACGGCTGATCGTTCCTGAGTAGGCGATTGATTGGTTCCACGATCGTTGAATAATAAGAAAGAATTTTTTTGTTCCAGAAAGCTACACCCAGGAAGCGTCTGAGTTGTTCTAGATTTCTTGGAGCCCGATACGCCAGTATAGTTTTAAACTTTGCCGGATCAGGACGAGTTCCCTTTCGGTTTACTAGGATATGAAGATATTGGAACCGAATATCATGTTTGACCCAAGTGGTACAGCTAAGAGAGGCAGCTCGATCCGCAAAGCGACACAACAGTCCTTGCAACTGCTTTCCTTAGGATGTCGAAACTTTAGACAGTCCAATGGCTGAGGGCTTAACTCCTCTGGCCACTGATACTCTCGCCACTTCCAGCGCTATCTTGACTCCGTCGTCCTTAAGGATTAAGGTCTGCCTAGACGCATAGATCCCGCGGTGGTAGTGAATATCTGTCCAGTATGATCCTGAACGCAAAAAGCAAGGCATCGGAACCAAGAATCTTGGATTGATAACTTTCATCCATTACAGCCTCTCCAAATGTAAAACTGCCTCGTCTCGTTTCCTTTTCATTCAGGGCATTTCTTGGCTATATGTCCAACTGCATCACAAACGAAGCATCTCCCACGAAAAGGTCGAGGGGAATCATCTTGCTTGTCCAATCTTTTTATCATGCTGCTTTATGGAAACCTTGAAAAAGAACTACCACAGCGTTCTTCTTCAGATGAGTTTGAGGACGTACGCTTCCGTCTTCGTTTGCGAGAGGAAGGTTCCTTGGAGTTCCTGCTCAATGAGTTTGATCCTCTTCCGACCAATGAAACTAATGGCTCATGCTTATCCCGGGATGGTTTGGAACTCTCGATCAACTTCTCGCAGAGCTATTCTTGATCTTCAGCGATTTGAAACCGTAGCTGGGTGAGGTTGTCATTGACCTCCCCCTTACCTAGAACGGTTACTTTGTGCCGTTTCTCAGGTACTACAGAACCGTTAGCAGGCTTGACAGCCATTTCAGGAAAAAGAAATCTTTTCAGTGGAGGATGCATTGAGCCTCCGTGGCATTCAACAGAAGGTCTCTTATATGTAGGAACTTCCCTCATTTAACCATTGCTTGTAGTTTCGACCTTATATTCCTACGATATAAATCGAGCTGCTTCTGTCTTGGCCACGGAGATTCAACCCTCCGGACGATCGATTTTATCTGTATCAGAGGGGCTATTGAAGATAGAACATAGGTTATAAGCATATATATATATGGGTACTGTGTATACCGATATGCTTATAACCTATGTTCTATCGTTCGTTCGTTTGTTCGCTCGGGCTTCAATAGGCCCCCAGATAGTCTCTCACTGCTTCGCCCGCATATTGGGTACGCAATTGCGTATTCGAAGCCAGTCCATGTTGCAGTTTATCGCCAGCTCGAAATCAGAATTTACCTCGAGCCACAAAGTCATAACAGCTCATCCATTACCCTCGTTCATTACGTAACCAAAAAGTTTCTGCCCCAGTAAGTAATCCCAGAAGTGTGAGAAACAGTTCATCCTTCGTCATGCTTGACATTTTTTGAAGTTCTTTAACACAAACGAGAAACATTTCCAAATTCTCTTGTTCCGCACCGGAAAAGTTCAGTCTCCACCGCCTTACAATTTTGCCGAAATCTCTTTTTGGAAGTCGGTTATCATGCCGCGCGCTAGAGGAAGCGAAATTTGTCGTTTCAAATTACTAAATAACTTAGTAAAGTTATTTAACAGTAAATCATCACCTGGTTCCGATGATTTAGCTTTTTTGCGTGTAACTGGGTGAAAAGCTTCGTGAATGACTCCTTTTTATGTTGGTAGATAAAATAACAAATTATTCCTACTGATTCCACGTTTGTAATTGCTTCTATTTTGATAAGCAACAAAAGTACTAGCAGTAGCGTCTTAACTTTAATTGTTGATTACTGAAATTTCGCGTGCACAGAACAGAAACATTAAAAAAATATCAACAAATATGTGCAGTTGGCTGTTAGTGACTGCGCGTATACTCGGAAGAGACTAAGTTGAGTTGAAAAATGCTGTGCAAAAAGCTTTACGCCTAAACTTTAGCTGGGCGTAACTGTCTTCTTGTTTCACTAAGTTCGGCGTTTAATTTAAATAAATATATTTATTTACCAAATCATTTAAAATTTAAATTATTCAAGCTACAACGCAGAAGTTTCCAACAATTCATGTGTGTGTGCAGTACAGTTTCTATTAATATACTTATATTTTGTGTATCTGTACACACAGTCACTCGTCAACAGCCGTGCCGCTGCACCTGTAAGTGGCAAGAGAGACCGTAGTAATGTATATTTCTTCTTTGTATCTTTAAATTATGTGTGGCTGTCGGCTTATGTGCGCACCTGCATATTAAAACATATTCTGTATATATTGCAATGCTAATTCATGCATGCGCTTGGCTGCCGACGATCGGCAGTTCCTGCCTCTATGCCATACAATTTTAATCTGAAATTTTATTTTCTTTCTCTCTCTCTCTTGAAATTATTAACAACAATTTTTAGTGCTGTAAAACTCGCTCGAGAGCCCAAAAACTTAACGTAAGAACAGCATGTGCTTTTTTACGTTTTTAGGCACAACTGCTTAACAGGAGTGCCTTATATTTTCAGTAGAGCGAAAAGTGTAACCATCTATAAAATGACTATTTGGTACATGAAACAAATTCTGATCCTAATATTAGTGCGATCCGAAGTGGTCCTATGGTATATGTAATCAATCCTGTGTGTACGTAATCAATTTTTCAGATTAACTGAAGTAATTTTCATGTGATTGATCTTAAATTTGGTATATATCTTTGTCTTCACCATAGAACGTGATGGTTTAAAATCGGAGAAGTTTCGTCAAAAGGAAAAAATTCCCAGCATTTTTACTATATAGCTTCGAGGGGAAAATCTCTTTTTTCGTTGTAACTTTGAAAATTAACATTTAAATCTAGGGTGTTCTGAGAAAAAGTTGTAGTTCTCAATGAAATACAACGAATGAGATACAATGACATTTTACAACGAAGTGTTGAATACAAAAATTGTAGATCGTAAAAAGATACAACTTTTTTGTACAATACGTTTTACTCTACAATCTCATCCCGACGCTTTAAACAACAAAATTCGTTTTAAATTGTCCAAAAAATCGTTTTCTGGTACCTAATTTTTTTGTTTGACATTTTAGGTCAAAATGTTAAATACAAAAGTTGTAAAACTAAAAATAATACACTTATTTTATACTTAAAGTTTTTCTCTAAAGTATTGTTATAATGCTTTAAATGATTGAAATCTATTTAAACTGGTTAAAAAATCGTTAGCAGTCGTGCCTTTCATGCAAAAGCTTAGATTTTTGCATAAATTTATTGCTTGTTCCTATACAATGTGTCTGCCCGCACAGCGTACAACCTAGGCTATACCTATATATGGAGTACGTCGTCTCCGTGAAGAACGTACTTTAGCTGATCTGCTGTGTGTAATTTTCGTCGAGCGCCACTGTAACGGGGTTTACGCATGGGGAGAAGTAGTGAAGGGGGAACAGGACTGAGGCTGCCGTCCTGCTATTTCCGATGCCCACGACCGGGCTGGCGTCCGCGAACGAAGTTCCTCCGAAAACAATGCAAACCACTACGGTCCAGCTTCTTCTACATGCAGCTAACGTGTACACCCTGTGCACCGCAGACTCGGCTCTCAAAGCGCTCGTTTCCCAAACGCACGTCACACCAATGGAGATTCCCACCAGAGCACTGTCTATAGGTATAGGGCGGGAGGGGAATAGTTTTGGGCTTCACGATACCAAGACGATACGATACTTTGGTATAATATTAATATTGATCTCGAGAAATATCGTCATTTAAAATATCGTCTCTATATCGTCAATAATAATATCGTATCGTATCGAAGATCTCGAAAATCTCGGTTTCCAGAAGTCAAATAGAATAAGTCTAATACGATTTGTTTGAGAAAATCATACATTTGTGTAAGTAAACATACATGTGTATGGACGTACACAAATTGTTTCGAAGAATCAAAACATTTGAGTTGTATTTAGAGAATAAATATATCTTTCTCCTTACACATTCTGTATCTACCCGTGTTCATGCTTTTGCAGACGCGAGATAATGCGCTAAGCACTCGCATCGATAAGTCTAAAGCAAAAAGGTGTATATTTTTTCTACAATAAAACAGTGTGACATTTCGAGCATGTGTAAAAAGCTTTGTTGTTTGTTTCATGAGAAGTGAATGAGTCTGAGGTTATGTAAATAAGTAATTAAATATTTTGAGTGATACCTTACATCAAAAAAAGAAAAACTTAGAAATATGGCAGCACATCATGATGCCGAGCCTGATGCTAGTAAAAAGCCTACTATCAAAACGTTTTTTTAATATTCAAAAAAGACCGGAAATAAAAAAGTCGGAACATGTTTACTGTGTCGTCAAAACAAGATCAAGAAACAAATTAAGATCAAATGAAGTAATACGAGGGGTTTGCAGCACCATCTCTCCAAGACTCATCCAAAAGAGTTAAGGTTATTAAACGGATCACCGAAATCATCGAAGCCTAAAGCTACAGTATTTTAAAATCAATAAACACTTAAAGCATCAACGAATGTACGTCGTACAATTTTATCAGTCCTATATTTTTTTTTTTTTTTTTATCTACATATTATTTGAAAATCCTGTTTTGATCAATTGAAAAAAAAATCATGAATGTCCAAATTAAATAATTTAAAACTTTTTGCCAAATGGAAAGATTACCAACTGGAAAAATCTGCTCTTGAATCTTCCTATGTTTATAAAATGAGAGAAAAATTATTAAAAATATTTTACTAAAAGTTAAATATGAATATTTCAGGACAATTCAAGAGAGATCGATTGAGATGGATTGACAAGTATATGGTTGGCTGAAAAAATCTACCAATACATTTTGTTGTCGATGATTGAACTCAGAAGTTTTTCTATGCTTCGAATCCTATAGTAAATAAGCAAAATCATAATTACGAGAAGAAATATGTAAAGTTAATTTACCAGAAGTTGTGCAGTAAATTATTATACGATTCTTTACCATTTTAGTATATTGTTTTAAATTTTATGTATTTAGTCTGTAACCTTATCTTTATCCTACAGCCAGAATTATTATCTTGTTGACAATGGAAACAATAACAAAATTTCTTCAACATAGTTTTTGATAATGTAAAGTCTTGTTGTATTTAGTGTATTTATTTATTCACCTGTCATCCTAATGCCACTATGTTATTCTTGTATTTCTTAATTCTCATAACTATCTGAACAATATAACTCGTTTCATAATATTTTAAATAACAAAATTTATATGGTCAAATAACACAAAAAAACTATATCATCGAGATCGAGAATGTTGATATTTTCGACAACAGCAATATCGATATCGTTTCGAAATATCGAGTTAAGACGATACAATATCGAGAAGGATCATCGTGAACCCCTAGGAAATACGACACGCACAATCATACACAATAAGAAAATATCTTGTATTTTTATTAACTAAGAAATGAGTTTATTAAATCAGAACATGAAGTATAAACGACAAGATGTGTGTATGTGGTTGTGTATGTAGTTTTAATAACAGAAAATGAATGCAATACGAATAAATAGTCAGATCCCACGGTCTCGTCTAACGGATCTTGCCTAAAATAAAACGCGACATGCACAAAAGGGCTGCTGGCCTGTGTACGATGAACCAACATACTCACAGATCACTTGGCGTCTCACGCCTTCAACTAGAGACGTTCCTCGATAGGTCGCGGTGCTGTCTGGCTGGAACTGGCCGGTGTCCCTGCCAGCTAGTTATTTCTTCGATGTAGACAAAACGTGCACTTGTCTACTGGCTTGGATGTATCATCTTCCATACTCCGATGGACTACCATCCCAACCTTCTTGTAAGATAGTTCTTCTGTACGGTACGCAGAATCCCCAGCTTTTCCGCACTAACACTTGTCTCCTCGTCGAGCCCCTGCACGTTCACCTCAACCTCGTAATGATCCCTTTTCTCGCTCTTCCGTCGTACACTAAGACCCAAGGTAGTCTACCGTGCCTCACTCGCATGATCTCTCTCGTGCTCCCACTTTCTGGCACTACTTTCTCCCCGCTTGCAGCCATCTTTCCAAAGTATACCGCGACGGCACACAGTGGGACGAAACAGACTTATTTGTCCAGAAATAAAATATCTCCTTAACGAATTAGCCAATCTTCATGATTATTTTTGGAGCTAACAGCTTATTTATCATAGATTATAGGAAAAATAGTCCGAAGTCAAAACTTATTGGTAATGGAGGTGAGAACAACCCTTAGAGTTAAAAAAACTAGCAGATATCAACTCAAATGTGATTTTTTTTCTTCTTATTACTTAAAATAATTGTAAATTATCAGGTTGATTGTAAAAATACCTAATATAATGTAAAACCAGCGGTTTGTCAGATCTTGGTAGGGTAAAAACCACCCCTAAATACGTCAAAATAGTAAAATTTTTCAAAAACTGCTATAAAAAGATTTTTTCTATTAAGTCTTGCACAGAGTGCATATAATAAAATTCCGTAATGATTAAAAAAAAAAAAAGGTAAAAGGGGACTGAAACTACCCCCGTCCAATCAAATAAAAAAAAAAAGTTTTTAGAACTTTTTTTTGTACGTACTAGTCGCAGTAGACATAACCTAACGTGTTATGTTATGCTATATTCAGCTGTGTTGAACTATGTATAGTCCGTAATTTAATTACGTCACTTGGGGTTGCAACCATTTCAAGTAACACTGAAATGAAATTTTTTTTTTAATCACAGGATAATAAAATCATTTAGCAAATTTTCTTATAGGAGTGTCATACATTGAATAATTAATTAAAAAGTTTGAAATCCATTGATTTATCTCTAAGTTATACTTCTATTATAATTCAGATTGCCAGAAATACCATTACAAACAATAGAATTATAAACAATCAAAGTGGCCTAAACTATTTTCGATGAACTTACATTGAAAGACTTTTCTGACAATATGTATTAAGATAATTTCGCTCAACATAGTTTACAGAAAAAATATGTGGTGAACAGTAGTGAACTGTTTACTAATCATAACAAATTATGTTTTAAATTTACTCAAAATTTGAATATTTTATCTACATTACAATGACGATAAGCGGCTTGACAAGATAAAAATAATTCTAAATGTCCATGCCCAAGTTACAGTACGAGTGCTGCCTAAGCTTTTTTGTGACCAATACAAAAATTGTCTTCCGAGCATAAGGTATCATTGTCTGTATCGCATATTACTGTATGTAAAGATAATATTACCAACCAACCGGAATCGAAAATACCACAACTGTCTACTGCTCAAATCATTATTTATCAATTTTTTAAACAGTGCTAAAAGATTCTGACTGATAAGTCTATAATTATTCGCAAGTATAAAAAAAAAATTGTAATTTAAGATGTATCAAAACTATTTTAGTTAATTTTCGGAATTTTTCTTTACTTTTCAATTTTCCTCTTACATTCATTTAACTAGTAGGCACCGCTCCCGACGTGCTTCGCACGGCACCCCTGAAATTGAATTAAACATAATTATTTTTAAGACTTTTGCGGAATAACTTAAATGAATAGATTATTTGTAACATGCAGTTATAATATTTCTTTAATCTAAAAATAAGAATCACACTATTCATTTTCCAAAATCTCATTTTCAAATTTACCCGCTCTTTCTCAGTCTTAGCCAATTACGAAACAAATAAAAAAGCTTCATTCATTTGACAATCAATGTTTTATCATTAGATATACAACATACACTCCTGGAAAAAAATTTGAAAAATGATTTAATAATTCTGTAATAAGAGAAATTTTTCAATTTTTCCGTTACTCGGACTAGTTTCAACCCTAAGGGACATTATTAAATTGCAGAATATACATAATTCAACATAGCTGAATATAGCATAACGTAGTATGTTATGTTCTGTCTACTGCGACTGGCACGCATAAAAAAAAAATTTTTAATTTTTAGATTTTTTTTTTATTTTTGGGACGAAAGAAGTTTTAGCCCCCTTGTACCCCTTTTTTTAATCATCATAAAATTCTATTATATGTACTCTATGCAAGATTAAATAGATAAGGATGTTTTTATAAAAATAAAAAAAAAAATTTCCTATTTTGACGTATTAAGGGGTGGTTTTTACCCTAGCAAGATCAGACATACCACTGGTTTTACAATATATTAAGTATTCTCACAATTTACCACGTAATTTACAATGATTTCAAGTGATTAGACAAAAAAATCATGTTTTAGTTAATATCTGCTACTTTTTTCAACTGTAAGGGTTGTTCTTACCCCATCACATATAAATTTTGACTTCGGACCATTTTTCCTATAATCTGTGATAATACGCTGTAGGCTCCATAATGAATCATAAAGATTGGTTTGTACAATCAGGAGATATATTATTTTTGGACGAAAAAGTCCGTTTCGTCCCACTGTGCACCGTGCCGTATCCTCCTACACACCCTAAAGTCCATTATATAACAACCTTTAAACTTACTTCAATGTAAACATTGAACATATAATATAAATTTACATCCATATTCTTTAGTGGCGTTGGTTCGGTGGTCAGCACGCTAATAGCAGAATCAACAATTCTCTGAGCGGTAGAGGATTGGTTCCCGGTGAATCCACTCAGTCTTTTTAAAATCATACTACTGCACCAACGAATAAGAAACTATAACAACAAACAAAGTGTTAATAAATACATATGTAAAGAATAAACTGCTCAAATTATGTAATGTTATACGTAACTAATAATGTAAAAATGTGCCTTATTACTGAAACAAGGCTATATGTACTCGTTTACAAAAAAAGCCTAAACATAAATACACTACGTTAGTAGGTATTTATTAAAAAAATAATCTTTATATTTTTTTTTTTAATTGTATTACATAGTCTTAAATATTTACAAAAATTAGAAAAGAAAATATTAAAATTATTATTATATAAATTTTTTTTTTTCAATTATATATACTAAATTTGGAAATGATACATAATCAGAAATTATTAAATCATTATAACAAAAAAATTTTGAATCTGTTTTTCCGAACTTGCAAAGAGAAAAAAAACGATATTCATGCTTACAATTGTTTATTGAAATAAAATTATCTACTATATAGTTTTCCTGTTGTATTAATTTTTGTATTTATTAGTAGGTAGATAGTTCTCGGTGCCCTGATTTTTTTTTTTGTTAATATTATTTCAAAGCTATGTAAAATTGTCAATAAATGCAGTATTTATATAACAGGATATAAATATGTTTATTTAGTAAAAACTGACATGTTCAGAAAAGAGTAGTAGCCGTGTAAGTCTTTCTACTGGAAGTAGTCCTGAATAGAGAGACAAAACTGTTCAACAAATACATGTATATATATATATATTTCAGTTTACAGTTTGATGTCACCGTTGAAACCACCGCTGTAAGTTACCCCTATTGAACCACAAAGAGACAGAAATTGATTAAAAATTAACGTATGTAAATATACAAAGCAGGTTTAGGTAGAAGACAGACTGGTTCTTAGAGTAAAGAGTAATACTATTATAAATGCACATACGTTGATTTGCAATCAATTTATACGTAAATAAGGTATTATTATTGTTTATTTGAAGTTGAAATCGAGGCAATTCTGTCTCTTCGTGGTTTAATAGGGGTGATTTACAGCAGTGGTTTCAGCGGTGACATCAAACTGTACACTTAAATATATATACATGTATTTGTTAAACAGTTTTTTGTCTCTTTTTAGGACTACTGGCTTCCAGTAGCAAGACTTCCACGGCTATTACTCTTTTCTGACCATGTCAATTTTTAATAAATAAACGTATTTATATCCTGTTATATAAATACTACATTTATTGATAATTATACATAGCTTTGAAATAATATTAACAAAAAAAAGTCAGGGCACCGAGAACTATCTACCTACTAATAAATACAAAAATTAATACAACAGGAAACCTATATAGTAGATAATTTTATTTCATACTAATAAACAATTGTAAGCGTAAAGTTCATTTTTTTTCTCTTCGCCAGTTTGAAAAAATAGATTAAAAGTTATTTATTTATAATGATTTATGATACGTTTTAAATACAAAAGAAATTTAAAAAAGAAAAGAAAAAATTTTAATTATTATCATATTTAAATATTAAAAAAAAGTAGAATCAAAAATTTCTTCTTTGAAAAGTTATGCAATCTAATAATTTCTGATTATGTATTATTTTCAAATTCAGTATATATTATTGAAGAATAATATTAATATTTTAGTAATTTTTATATTTTCTTTTATAATTTTTGGAAACATTTAAGACAATGTAATACAATTAAAAAAAATATAATAAAGATTTTTTTTTTTAATAAATACCTACTTACGTAGTGCATTTATGTGGCACATTTTTACATTATTAGTTACATATAACATTACATAATTCGTGCAGTTCATTTTTTACGTATGTTTTTATTAACACTTTGTTCGTTGTTACAGTTTTTTATTCGTTGGTGTGGTGGTGTGATTTTAGAAAGACTGAGTGGATTCACCGGGGATCGAGCCCTCTACCCCTCAGAGCATTGTTGGTTCGTTAGCATGCTAACCACCGAACCAACGCCACTAAAGAATATGGATATAAATTTATATTATATATTTAAAGTTTACATAGAAGTGAGTTTAAAGGTTGTAATATATTGAATTTTAGTGTGTGTGGGGGGATACGGGGTGGAAAGCGTACAACGGCTACACCGTTACGACTTTATGAAAAAAATAAAATTATTTTACAAAATGTTGTAAGATAATTTTTTTTCTTTGTTGCCGGTATTTCTTTGATATTAAATTTTAATACACAGTTCCATCAACCATTATAAATTTAGTCCAATGTATGGCTTGAGAGCTTCCTTCATTTATATTGATCCTTACTCTATCTCTCTGAAGTGATACCTGGGAAATTTGAGCAAAGATTCGTTGGGAAAATCCCGAAAAAAATCCATCCTCAAATAGTCGAGTGTATTGCCTAAAGTTTGTAATAATTAATCAAGTAGATGGTTGACATTTACTAACAACCAAGTTCATTCCCCACTAAAAAAAAAATTTAAGTAAAAAAATTATTGTTTTTTAAAATTTTTTATGTTGAATATTTAGGTGCGGTTAAGTAAAAAAGCAAAGTCAATAAAATTTGTAAGACTGTTTTGTTTCTTATTCAATTTTCATTTTTTAACGCTTGAATAATTCGTTAATAGATTTGGAACAAAGTAACTGCAGAAATTTTATAAATTATTTAAGTTAGGTACCATTGATCGTACGTTTCACAAGATTTACTACAAAAAAAAGCACCTAACCTCTCACACATTACATATTTTCAAAAATCCTATCGGTAACTTTATTCCAAGTCTTTTAAGTAGGAATCCAAGCTACGCAAAATGAAAACTAAATAAAAACAAAAAATTTTCACAACTTTGATTGAGTTTATTTTTATACTCTACAGTGCCCAAATATGCAACCCAAATATACAAAGTAAAAAAAAAAAATTTTTCATCACTTTAATTACCCTATTTTGCCAAGCAATCGATCATGTATTTTATCAATTATAAATTTGGTGCTATATATGGATAATGAGTCTCCTCAAACCCTCGTATAGACATCTCATTGAAGTTGTTAAGTATAAAGAAATACATTTACTATGACTGATAAAGGGCTGGTAGTTACCAAACAAAGTGCTATAAGCATACTCAACGTAGCTTGATTTCTATATTTAGCAGAAATATATATCCACTAATCTACCATGTTCTCGGTTGATTGCAACACTGCTGAGGACAGTACCTATATGGATATACGTACATAGTCTGCTGCTGCTGCTCTATTAGTTTCTTACTATCGTCTCGTTATATCTATGCCCATAGTATGCTCCTGCGAACATTTATATGCATAATATACCTTTATATATGTATGTATAGGTATATAATACTTCGAGCAGTAAAATTATCATGGATGTGCAAATGTAAAAATACTACATATATACATACACATATGCATATATTCATATATACTTGCATACTACGTATGTATACATGCGAAGTACACCGACACCTTTTACGAGGACTAACACAGTAGGGTCCATTATAATACTGAAGTAAAAGATAACGGATCGTCTTGTGCTAGTTTTTGTGAGAGCCGTTGTTATGATACAAATTTTCGAAGAAACATGTATGTATGTATGTATGTATCTTCCTTAATTATATAGTTGTATGGTTTTGGGATGAGTACAAGCTTCCCCCTGACCCCGGCCACCCCCACCACCCAACGCTCCCACTAAGCTCCACCCAAAATAAGGTGAATTCCGTTTCTTTTTACCGTAAAATATAACCTCAAATAATTTGAGCAAACTCCTCCCCCGCCCCCACTTCCCCCGCTGCCCACCGCTCCTCAGGTGTCCCCAAACATGTTTTTCCTTTCGTATTAAATTTTGCCAACACTATTATTTTCTTATCAGTATACAAATACATATATTAAAAACCATTTTTTATGAAAATTAGTTATGTAGCAGTTAATAATAATAAATAAAATACCGATATACATAATCATACACCACCAATTTATTATTATAAGTATGGAAGCCGTAAAAATAATCCTATATATTGAAACGAAAAAAATTATTTGGATCTTATGGAGATAAATTTTATATGTCTTATTATAGGTCTTGAGAAAATTCTGGAATCAGCAATGATATAAGCTTTTCTAACGACGCATTAAAATACTCACACGCAAAATACTACTCTTGCAAGTTTCAAAGCTTCTCTCGGCATTCTTTATGATAAGAATAACCTTGCGCTATGGCGCTTAGCAGGGAAATTTTTTACAAGAATATATCTATCATTGAAAAAAATGTCTTGGGGAAAATAAAAAACAGAAAAGACTCAAAACAAGACATACTTATGGAAATTTTTTTAATAATTTGCAAATAATTCAATCGATCGATTTGACAAACAAACTCCATAGCTTATAGACTAACACACATATCATCAAAGTGTGGGCAATATCATGAGTCCATCAAATTCACAAGGCAGGGAAGAAGTAGAAGTACATTAAAACTACAGAGAAGAGGCTTTTTAAATTTAACATACAAGATTTAAAAAATTATAATCGCTAATAATGTAGAAATATTGGTAGAGAAATAAAAAGTAATAAAAGAGAGTTAGGCTGCTATCAGAACAAAAGGAAGAACAAGATACCATTTTTTGTACTAAATAATTTAATTGAAAGCCACTAAGAGGAAGTCTTCATTAAATTAAATGCTGTGTTCGTAGAACTTGAAACAGGATTTGATAACATTAATAGAAAAATATTCCGTGTTAAAATAAATTTAAGAGGAATAAGTATACAAATGACAAAAATGTTAAAAAGAATCTAAAAATATACAAAAATAACAGTTAATTACGGCCAGGGGCTAACAAATTTATTCAAAACCATGAAAGAGAAAAGGCAAGGGTGACTATGAAGCTTGGTACTTTTAAGATTATTTATATAAAAATAGGCGATAAGTGGATCTAAAATAATATAGGTGGTGAACAGTAGGCAAACTAAAAATTAACTGTCTTAAAATATCTAATGACGTTGTTTAAGACACCTAGAATATTGAAGATAGAAAACATATCCAGAAAGACTTGGATACATAAAGTACAAGTAATATACTGGAAAAGAAACAAAAAACAAAAAATGTTGATTTTTAGAAATAAAGAAGCCATAAAAACATATCTGTTTGGATTTTAATTGGATACATTGGAAGTTTTAAACTAGGACATGGACCGAGAAGTGTGGTACTGAATAAAAAATTTTCGTGGCACGGAAAAAAACGACAGGTAAAATAAAGATTTTTTTTTATTGATTAAATAATAAAATTATATTGCACATACGTAGCGGAGACTTGTGTATGAAAGGGGGGGACTCCCCGTCCCTCGCCCTTCTAAGCGAAACTCCCAAACCTCCTTAAACCGTATGATCATTTAAAACCCTTACCACATTTTTCACAAATTTTTTTTTTGTCCTTATTTATGCATTATATATCTATTTAAATGTGTTGATCTTTAATAGTACATTACGTCACTAGGGCAGAAAGTAAAAACTTGAGCGCCCGAAGGGTGCGCTTGTTTTACTTTTGTGCCCGAGTCTCGTATATTATTTTTGCACTTTGGGCCCTAGGTAAGAAAAAACTTTTTTTGCATTCAACACATTTACATAATTTTTCCTTACTATGTTCTTTGAAAAATGAGATTTGTCTGAAGTTTAATGTTATACTGTTTGTATCTTTCATACATTATTTCATGAATTAAAATTACAATAAATATGAGTATTCAAAGAAATTAAGAAGGAATACCCGTAGAAAAATAATAAATTACTTTCATGTAACAAATTTCAAGCATGTAATAAATTTTTTAAACTTCATCTACAAATTTTACAATACATTGAGTAGAAAAATATTGTTCATAATTACCAAACATTGGAATTTACGCAGTCAAAATATTCTAAACAGTAGCAAGTCTCTTTAGCTGAAAAAAAATCATAAAATTACTATTAATTATAAAAGCTCTTCAAATAGAATGGTGGTAATTATATAAAATGTGTAAATCGTGCCCAAAAAATATTAAAATCATAAATGCATTCAATCGACGGAGTTATTGTACTAATATAAAAATATAGATTATCTTATATTAATGTAATATAGATGCGATGAAATTTATTTGGAAGCCAGATTATTTTTAACGTATTTGTTATAGCTTTCTTAGTTGATCTATGAGTATTTAGAGTAATGGTTATTTTGAAAAGTGCAAGTGAGTTAACCCAAAAAAAAAGGTATCGTATTTGTTCTATATAAATGCACTCGGTGATATGTACTAAGTTAAGGTTGATTATTTGTTATCTAAAATAAAAATCCATCACGTCTGTGTATCTGTCTGAAGTCCTAGCCCAAGCAATCGTTTCTTTTCAATGTTCTATTATCTTTCAAATTGATGATTTTTTTACAAAAAAAAAAAATTATGAAACAGCATTTAAAAAAAAAAATAATATTTATAGTAAAAAAAAATGAAAATTTATTTTTATAATCATTTTTTAAATTGAAGAATAAAGCAATCATAAGCTTTTCTAATAAATAAGAGAAAAATTGATTATTATTATAAGAAATTTCATACATTCATATGATGATTATCAAAACGATTTATCTTATAATTATAAATATTTGGAAAATTGTCAAGCAGAGCACGCAGGTAGGCGAATATACATATGGAATAAATATTACGAACAAAAAAGAATTGCATGAATAGAATTATAAGAGATAACAAATTTAACAAACCTAAGAAAACTAAGAATAGTAGCAGAAAGAAAAATTCAAATAAGTTTTGAAGAGCTATTGAAAAATAAAAACAGGAAAAAAAGGGCGATGTAAATAAGGAAAGAGACATACAAAAATGATTAAAAAAATTTGTCAAGAGACAACAATGATACATGTTATACGGAAAACGAATAAATGAGTTTTGGAATCCACAGTAATGCCGAGAAAGATTTGACGGGGCATCATTGAATAGAAGCATGTCTGTGTGAAAATAAAAACCAGAAATGACGCACGAGAAGACATAATTATAGAAAACTATTTCAAGAATCTGCAAATACTTTAGATGATCGATTTAAAGAACATACTTTATAGCTTATAGACTAGCACACATACTATCGAACAGTGGGTGATAGCAAGAATCAATCAAATTGACAAAGCAGGGAAGGAGTAGAAGGATGTTTAAACTACAGGCAGGTGGAGTTTTTAAATGTAGCACTCAAGATATTAGCAATTATAATCGTTGAAAAAGTAGAAAAATTGGTGGAGGAGTATAAAATGAGAAAGGAGAGTCAGGCTGGCATCAGAGCAGAAAGAGGAACAAGTTGCCATATTTTTATACTAAATTGTTCAATTAAAAAACAAATAGGGGAAGGGGGAAATAAATTATATGCTGTTTTTGTAGACTTTAAAACAGAATTTAATAACATACAGAGAGAAATGTTCCGGGTAAAAATATATGTGAGAGAGATAAGCATAAAAATGAAAAAAGTGTTGAAAAGAATCGAAAAATGTACAAAAAAAACAGGTCATTACAGTCGGGGGCAAACAAATTTACTTAAAAAAAGAAAGTGGTAGGACAAAGGTGCCGATGTAGCTTAGTAATTTTAAGTTTATTGATAGAGAATATAGGAGATAAGTGGATGTAAAATAATACAGAAGATGTAACAGTAGGCAAACTTGAAATTTACTGTTTTAAATTATCTGACGCCGTTTTAGGCGCCCAGCGATTTGAAGACAAAAATCCCATCCAGAAAAACTTAGATAAATATAGTACAAAAATCATGCTGAAAGTAAGAAAAAAAAAAAAATATCCTGAGTGAAATAGTATTGGAAAACCATAGGATCGACGTATGTGGATAGTTTGTTAAAATAAGTATTAGTTGGTACATTTTGAGGAAGAATTTTCGGATAAATAGATAAATATCATTAAATATTTCATTTTTAGAAACAATTAAAGTAAAACACTCTGCTATCATCGATTTATTGTACCCATTATTCAACATATTTTTTTAATAAAACGTAGTTACTACAACAATAACTGATTAGTGTGCGTGTAATTATGTTTCTTATCTTAAAAAATGGAATAAAACATAGTACTTAATTATGACAGTTACATTTCTGGGGGTTGGCGTGCAGAGCGTGCAGGGGGGCGCGGCGGAGCCCTACTAGTCTTACTGTATATATATAGTTGTAAAGATAAACATTTGTTGGCCCCCCGCACCCCCTTCTTCCCACATCCGTCCCGCAGCCCCCCCACACTTCACGGGTGTATTCGTTCGATTTCTACGTGTTTTGTAACACCATCATTTGTTTTTAGCCCCCCGCGTCCCCCTTAACCACCCTAGCCCCTTACAACCTCCCCGCGAAAATTCGATTGTTTTTTTCGTGTTTTTACATAAGAATTATATTTGTCGGCCATATTTTACGGCCCCCCCGTAAGAACTTAGAATTTTTTTGAGTCATATATTCCGCCCCTCATTGCCCCCCTAATGTTTTCATAGTTAAAGACGGCCGAGATCATCCGGAAGACACTCTCTCATTGAACTCTGCTGAAAACAGACGAATTTTTCTGATTACAAACGAATCCTTTCACAGAAGCCCTCCAACATCGTCGAACATTGACGAAAACAACTGATTGCAGCTGAAGCCGCTCCTTCATAGCCCCTTGGGATTTTCGGTTTTGCCCACACGTTTTATCTGGCAAATGTACAGAAGCACAACAATAAAACGTGATCGTTAGTGATACGCCTCATGAAACAGATAACGGGAGAACCGTACGCTCGATCCCAATACGAAATAATGATAAATTATAACTGAAACACCTACAACCAAATGACCACATAGACTCGCCAACTTACACTGTGTATTAGTAGATCATTTGTTTACTAATTAGGAGTGCAAGTAGAGAAGTATATTCGGTTTCGAAATAAAGTACATAGAATAATAACACCCTATTACAGGAATCGGGCAGAGAAACGGATTCATGCACATGATGCAAAAAAAGCAGGTGTGTGCAAACCATGATTGCGCTGTAGTATAGAAAACTTTTTCCGAGCAGTGTTAGGCTAAGATCTTCCAATTAGACAACAGGTTCTTTTAAGACAAAATATGATTAGCAATATATTTTAGTGTATTATACTTGCTGTAAAAATGTATTCTATACTTATATACATACAAGTCTCGATATTGCTGCCCCATAGAAAAGGATTAAAATAGTTTTTTCCTTCTTGCTTACATTTGAGATATGCTATACATTATAACGGAGCTATCTGAGTCCTGGCATCAAGGCTCTTTGTGTATGTGTGTATTTGTAATATACCGGGGGGCGATAGGAAACGTTTTTACATTATGTACAAAGGGCGTTGTATAACTGTATTGAAGGAGTTAATTAGGCATGCGTTCACTGTACTACTTATAAGGTAGACATGTATATGGTTTATTCCGCCCTAACATGCCCAGATCAACTTTAAAATTTGTTGAAACTCAAGTTGGTTAACAACATTTTTGTTAAAAATTTTGTATTTTTAATACCATCTTCAACAGATATCTAAAGCGATTTCACTACAAAGTTTTATTTAATAAATATACGATATTTTACAATGGTGTGTTTTAGTCAATTTTTGAAAAAACATGTCCACGCTTGGAACGTCTTGGTAAGCTGTGTTTGAGGTTAAAGTGTTCTTACGTAGCTTAAATAGAAGCTTGGATCAAGCCATATCGATTGAAAAAAAATTCATTCAGGTTGGTGCTACCGTTCAAAAGATACAGCTGTTTCAAGAATAGACACGAACATCGTTGAAAATGAGATTTCTTGGATTTTTAATGAAAATACGTTGTTCGTCTTTAAACCGCTATAACTTTTAATCGGGCGAACGGAATGCAACAAATTTTTTTTGATCGATAGGGCTTCACTCAAGCTTTCATTTAAGTAATGTTGAGATCACTTCAAATAGTGTACTTTTTTGCTACTAGTGTTAAAAGTAGAACCATCGTTTACACATGTATTTCGTGAAAAAAGGCCATTTCGAATAATTGCCGAGACACATGTCTAATATTTTAGCCTAACAGAGCTGGAAAAAAAGTTTGGTAAAGATCCGATGCACAGAAGTGAGAGCGAGAGACAAGTTGAGAATTGATTGGACGGAAGGGGGACGGACCGGACAGAGGACGGCGAGGACATTTCGACTTTAAACATCTCGTACAGCTCGTAAACACAGTTTTAATTTCTTTCTCACGCATATTATTATTAGCACCAACAAAGAGAGCATGAACGGTGCCGTATTTTCTGATAGTGCCAAGCGTAGCTGTATGCAGTGTACTGGTAAAACGGCCATTGATGTTAGCGAAGCTTGGCTCGAGGAGACGCCATATAACGGAGATATCCGAGTGCTGAGATCAAGGTAGATAGTTTAGTGTGTATGTGTGTATTTATAATACACCAGGGGGCGATAGAGATAGTTTTTATATAATGTACAAAGAGTGCTGTCTAACTGTATTCGAGGAGGTAATTAGGCATTTGTTCACTGTATTACTCATAATGAAAGGTAGACATGTATAAATAAACTTTGTATTTAATTGACTTTCATGAAGCACAAATCATACACTAGCACTATATCTCTCAGTGCAAGGTACATGGAATGCAGCCGAGCGCAAACACAGTTGATACTAAGAGGCACTAAAAGAATCTACTAATACACAGCATTTTCATTAATTACCTAAAATACTCGAAAGTCAGATGGGTCGCGGGTGTCGTGTCGTACGACGACGTGCTGGTTACCTTAGTCGGTATCGAGGAGATGTAAGGAAAAACTTGAGGAGAACGGGAGCATGAACGGTACTGTATTTGCTGATGATGCCATGTGCTGGTGAAACGATCACTGATGTTTGTGCAGCTGGGCTCGAGGAGACGCAGGGCGGGGCTTACAAAGGCTCCTCAGATGTAGCTGGACTGAAGTTAACGTCGTCCGCTAGATCAGGCCCAGGAATACAGAAACGCGCGGTTAATTGAGGGGTACACTGCTCAGCACGTACGTTCAGCTCCGAGACCGAGAAGAGTCTGCCAACATGGACGCCTAGGCTGCATCAGTAAAAGCACAGCCATAATTACGTCGTTAAAGCAGTGCGCATGTGCAGCAGGTATCGTCTGTTTTATTCTTTGATGGCTCACATACACAATATAGGCAAAGAGCGATTCATATCGATGGCGATCAGCATTGGTACAAGTAAATTCACAATAAGGAATAGAAAAGGGGTAAATCCGGGGTCATACGAAACCCACACCCAGTACTCGACTGTCATTTTAATCCATTTAAAATTGGATGATCAGTCAGGGCGTCTCAGTATATACGAGTTTATCTAGCTTAAGACTCTCCATGTGATAGCAGTGCAACAAGGTTCTGTGACGCGTCCATTTACTGCGTTATAACATATATATATATATTAGTAGCGCTTCACTCCCTGCGCGCTCTGCGCACCAACCCCTATATTTCAATATTTTTATTTTCATGTCTGAATAATAAAGAAAAAAAATAATTTTTTATACACATATATGCGTACAAACATAGATAAACAAAGCGATCTCATAAAAAGTTGCTAAAAATTCGAACAAATATAGTCAATATATGAAAGAAGTTTACTGATTTATCGAAAAATTGTTAATTATTCAATACTGATAATGACTCCAATTGGTACTTAGGGTTAAAATTGATTCATATGTATACGTATGCAACATTTACGCAATAATTATAGTCTTTCTGCATGGTTTTTTTTTTCTTTTAATTGCTGGGCACCTAAAACGCCGTCATCAGATAATTTACGACAGTAAATTTAGAGTTTGCCGACTGTTACACCTCCTGAACCATTTTACATCTAATCATCCTGTATAGTCTCTATACATAAACTAAAAATTACCGAACTACATAGGCACCTCCTTTTTCTACCTCCCTTTTTTTTTTAAGTAAATTTTTTTGCCCCCCGATTAGAGGTACCTGTTTATGTGTACATTTTTAGATTCTTTTCAACATTTCTTTCATTTTTATACTTATCTCTATCATATATAATTGGACCCGGATCATTTCTCTATTGATGTTATCAAATTCTGTTTTGAAGTCTACAAAGACAGCATATGATTTCTGGCCCCCTTCCTTTATTCTATTTTCAATTAAACTATTTAGTCCAAAAATATGGCAACTTGTTCCTCTTTCTGCTCTAACGCCAGCCTGACTCTCTTTTCTCATTTAACACTACTCTATCTATTTTTCTACTTTTTCAACGATTATAATTGCTAATATATTGAATGCTACATTGAAAAACGCCACCTGCCTGTAGTTTAAACGTCCTTCTACATCTTCCCTGCCTTGTAAATTTGATGGATTCTTGTTATTTCTCACTTTTTGATAGTATGTGTATTAGTCTATAAGCTATATAGTATATTCTTGAATTTAATCATCAAAATTGTTTGCAGATTCTTGAAACAGTTTATCATATTTTGTCTTCTTCTGTGTCTTTTTATTTTGTATTTTTACATAGACATTCTTCTATTCAATGATGGATATGTCCTCGTAAAATTGTTTGTATTACACGTATCATTGTTGTCTCTTGACAAATTTTCAAAATTATTTTTGTATGCCTTTTTCCTTATTACCATCGCTCTTTTTTTCATATTTTAATTTTTTAATAGCTGTCCAAAACTCATTAGAATTTCGCTTTCTGCTACTTTTCTTAGTTTTCTTAGGTATGTTGGATTTTTGTATCCCTCATTATTCTATTTATGCATTTTGCGTTAGTCTTTAATTGTATCTTTACTCTCTTTTTTATTTTTCTAGGATTGAATGAATTTATCTATAATCCATATTTTTTGCTTAACTATTATGAAATCCTGGTTATCCATTTGCAATGATTTGTAGCTTTATAGATTTTATCATTTTTAGCTAATCGGCTACTTGTATAATTACAGTTAGTTTACTACGTAACCTGTCCTATTTTTTTCGTAATATCTATTCCATATGTATATTCACCTACCTGCGTGCTCTGCTTGCCAATTTTCCAAATATTTATATTTATAAGATAAATAATTTCTACAATTATCATATAACTATATGAAATTTATTATAATAATAATCAATTTTTCTCTTATTTATTGAAAAAACTTGTGCTCGCTTCATTCTTTAATTTAAGAAATGACTATTAAAATATATTTTAATTTTGTTCATTTATAAGTATTAAAATTTTTTTTTTAAATACCGTTTTGAAAAGATTTCTTAAAAAAAAACTTTTTATTTGAAAAATAATAAAACATTAAAAGAAACGATTGCTCGGGCTAGGTCTTCTAATAGATACACAGACGTGATAGATTGTAATTTCAGATGACAAATAATTAACCTCAACTTAGCACATATTACCTAGTGCATTTATATAGAATAAATATGATACCTTTTTTTTGGGTTAGCTCACAGGATCTTTTTTTACAATTACCATTACTTTAAATACTCATAGATCAAATATAGAAGCTTTAACAAACATATTAAAAATAATCGGACTATTCAATAAATTTGATAACATCTATATTACATGAGCGTATCTATATACTTATATCAGTACAATAATTCCGTCGATTGAATGCATTTATGCATTTTAAATTTTTTGAGCCCTATTTACACATTTTATACAATTACCACCATTCTATTTGAAAAGCTTTTGTAATTTCTAGTGATTTTAGGATCCTTTTTCAGCTAATGGGATTCCCTACTGTTTAAAGTATTTTTACTGCGTCAATTCCAATGTTTGGTTATTATGAACAAAAATTTTCTACTTGAAGTATTGTAAAATTCGTAAATAAAATTTGAAAAATTTATTGTAGAATCAAAATTTGTTACATTGTAGTAATTTATTATTTTTTATCAGTATTCTTTTTTAATTTTTTTAATGCTTATATTTATTCTAATTTATAAAATAATGTATTAAAGATGTAAACAGTATGACATTATTTTTCAGATAAATTTCATTTTTGAAAAAAGTATTAGTATTAGGAAAACAATTTTTTTAAATAACTAAAAAATATTTTAAAAAATTTAAATAGCACAATTCGTATTTGTTAAGAAACAAAGACTTTTTGATCATTATTTCAAATCTTAATGTAAACATTATTAATCAAATGCATCATAAACCCTTTTTGGTCTTTCTACTGAAAGTAAATACCTTTCTTTACCGATGACTCACAGTAGCGTTTATGCTGGTCTGAAAACAAATACTCGTAATGAATTAAAACTTTATACATCATGTTTCTTTTCATGGAATTCTTTTTGCAACTCATTTTATAAACTCCGATTATTATTGATATCTTTTGAATATAATATTGAAACAAACACTGTTTTACATAACCACTGCTTTTCGTGCATACGCCCCTTATAATAAACTCTGTCTTACTCTAATATTACGCATGATTGTTATTATGTTATTGAAGATGAGTATCTTATGTCAACCAGATCATTTTGAAACAAACTGATTATCAACTAATCAGCAACCACATGTGCTGTGTCCGATCACTCATTATAACTAAGGACTATGTTCTACTAAGAACATGATTACTTATGTTCTTATGATCAGCTGTCTACACTTATTGTTATGGCCTTTATTTGATTATATATAAAACAATGAGTGCAAGTATATTAAAATCAACCAATTACCAGCTTTCCCAGCTATATTTAATTAATATATAAGCCTATTTATTATTATTTTAAACTTAAATATTGAATAATCCACACGTTGCAATTGATTGAATATTCTGAAAAACATGACAGCCCTGTAATTGGCTCTTAAATAGCTGCTTTCAAAGACACCTTATATTTTTTATATCATGTTATATACTGTGTACGATTTCGACTTAACCAGCAATATGGAAGAGTTTTTTTAACCTGCCCTAATTTACGTTAATAATATTCGGGAAATTCCGCGGTCTGTTTTGATTTTTCTCATTTGCTTGTTTCGAGCAGTATAAAATATAGTTGGTTGTTAGGTTAGCTGTTCTCAATTCTTAAAAAGGAAGTAAGACTAAGGTTTCTTTTTTCTACATATATTCGGTATGCTATTATACTCTCGTTAGTCTTTAATATTATTTCATTTTTTATAACGTAAGTGATAGTGTATATAAACACGAATGTTACCTAGCATAAAGTGTATTTTGTTCTTCGTCAATGTTATAAATTTCACCCTTTATATTCATATTACTATTTAAAATTGTAGTAAAGGTTACTTAAGTGCAGAACACTTGAAAAGACACCTGAAATTATGTAATGAAAATAAAAAACGATAATGAATATAAACATATATTATGTGCTTGTTTTTTATTAAATTTTTTACTTAAATTTTTCAATAACATTTTACTTAATTCTTATTGCAAGATATATAATGAAAATTTTTTATAATTATACGGGTGTAGTTAATATTTCATAAATGTATTTATATACTTATAAGAAAGTCATAGTGTTGTCAAAATTCATTACGAAGGAAGAACATGTTTGGGGGGGGATGTAGGGGGGGAGTCTGGGTGAGAGCCGAGGGGCAGTTGCGTAGGGGCGGTAGCAGTGAGGGGGGGGGGGCGGGGGGATCTAGCTTAAATTATTTGAGGTCATATTTCTGGGTAAAAAGCAACGAATTTTACCTTTTTTGGGGGGGGGGGGGGGGGGGGGCGGGGGGGGGGGGGGGGGGGGGGGGGGGGGGGAGCAAGGCCCGCGAAAAGCGATATGATGACATACCCTTACATTTTTCCAACTATGGCTGTATGATATCAAAAAGTAAAATTATTTAAAATTTGCAAGTGCGAAAAATAAATGCAGACATGCTATATTCACTATAAACTAGTTCCTTAACAACATAACCTTAAAAAAAATGAGAGATACTCTGTATTTAAAAGGGAAAGCACTACAGACCAAAAATAACAGTTTTTACGGGTTTTGTGAGGGGGGAAAGTATGAAGACGCATAAATCCAGAGGCTTTAGGTGACATTATAACGTAACTTTAATTTTACCTATTTTAGATAAATCTTAATAAAAAAGCAGTGAAAATATTTTAAAAAATTATGGCTTGTTTAGGAGCTATATCTTTAAGAGCAAGACGAGGTGATCTTTTGTATGGTTGAATGATTCGTACATATATGCACAAATTATGAAAATAAAGATTCTTTAGAAGCTCGTTGTATGGGTCGTTCATTCATAAAACGAATACGGTGTGGAAGAAATTCGACATATTTTACAGAATTACGCGCACGCCATTGCTCTGGCGTCGCAACAGAGATATAAGAATAGAACATGATCGTAAAAAATCCATTCGTGAAAATACAACAAAATTAGTAAAAAAATACCTCGCCCAACTTCGTAAAAAAAATATCGGTAGTAATAAACTACAGTGATTGTAAAATTACTACTTCTGGCATTAGAAATAATTCGACCAATTGTGGACCTATTTTACATAAAGTATTTGTAATGTGTATTTACAAATTTTGTGGTAAATTTACTATGGCACTAGTAAAGTCTAGGTGTGTTGTGTTCTCAAATTTTTTTTATTTTTGTGTCTTTAAGAGAGGTTCTTTGCATAAATTTGAGTATCGTCTTCAACGCGAGG
Source organism: Copidosoma aretas (assembly GCA_030522625.1). Classification (NCBI taxonomy): domain Eukaryota; kingdom Metazoa; phylum Arthropoda; class Insecta; order Hymenoptera; family Encyrtidae; genus Copidosoma; species Copidosoma aretas. The sequence goes on from JAPYYV010003687.1 coordinate 28,919, forward strand.
ATCTCATGAGCTTAATAAAGTTAAAAAATTGCTAATTTAATGCTTACTTTATTAATTATCTCGAGAAGAACAAATAACGATTATAACAGACAATAAAGACGACTTAGTAATATTACCGGTATTATACGGTAAATTTACTGTACACGTTGTAAAAATACTACGCGAAGAGTAGGTTGGATTACTTCCAATGCAAGTAGTAAATTTACAAATAAATTTATTACTGCGCGTGCTTTCAAAGCTAAATTATGAGCTATGTCACTGTCTGCTTCGTATCTCGCTCTCTCTTATTCTCTCTTTCTCTCTGACTCTCATGACCGTCGTAGTTTGCCCTTGTAAAAAAAAAAAATATAATTTCAATATCACTATCTTGACTTTATTTTATTATAATACACAAGTTTAATAACATCAAGTTCAGTAATATATCACTTTCAAGATTCACTTCTGCCGGGAGTCCCCCGACACCGATTTATTATTTAAATATCACACTTTATAGAAATGGTACCAAAATCATACATAAAACATAAATTATAAAGTCATCTATACATTATAAATTCATCGATTCTGTGAATATTTAATATCTTCAGTATAACTAATAGTTAAGCATAACTAGAGTACGTTTCATATTTTGGAACTGAATAATGTCTTAACAAACAATTATTGTATTTTACAGAACATACCACCAGACTTATCACAATGCGTATTTGTTATCGAACAAGCACTATCCGTAAGGGCTTTGCAGGAACTGGTCACTGCTGCTGGATCAGAGACGGTAACGTATTAATTAACTTGTAACATAGCTTGTATTTTCAATTGCTGTATGTTATATAGCTACGTATGCAAGCAAACAATTTCCTAAATCTGTAATACAAAACATTTTCTTGTGTTCTTATTTCCATTTAAAAATTCATTTTCAAGAACAATTTTCGATATTTCATGCAATGATTATAGCAATTTATGTTGTTTTTGTACATACTTCTATAAAGAATCTGAGTATTTATGAAAAATCATAGATTTTACTCAAATATATGTGAGATAAAGTAACTATTTTCTAATTTAAAATTCGAGTCTTGTAGTCTCTAAAACAAATCAAGTGCCATAAAACATAAAAAATATGATAACCATAGTATAAAAAGAGATGTTGCGTTGAAAAAAAGCAAAAAAAGACTGTTCATCCAGTTTAAAGATGATATTTCCATAAATCATCCGACAAAAAATTCTAAATAATTTTCCTTTTTTTTCAATTAATTGGTTATGTACCGGCACACAAAAAAAAAAAGTGGACTGTACTTTTGACCAGACCCACTTATCTTTATGTATTTTGACGCGCTGAATCCGAATTCAAGGTCCGTTTGACCCGTACTCCCTCAAAATTTCGAGTAAATTGCGAAAAACTGCGAAAAATAGCCGAAAATCGTAAAAAATCACATTTTCAGCTCTTCAAACATTAAAAAAAAAATTTCTTACACATGTGACGAGGTTGATTCATATGTATTTTGATGCGTTGAATCCGAATCCAAGGTTCGTTTGATCCGTACACCCTCAAAATTTCAAGAAAATCGCAAAAAACTGCAGAAAATAGCCGAAAATCGTAAGAAATCATATTTTTAGCTCTTAAAACATTCGAAAACATTTTTGTAAACATGTGTCGAGGT
>JAPYYV010003688.1:0-17875 GCA_030522625.1 Copidosoma aretas
GACCTGTCAGCAGTTGATTTATGATCCACGAGGCGGATTTGTATATATAGGTTCTCCAATCTCAGGACCTGGACGTACAAGAACATGCGGAAAAACTCCTGTCATATCAGATGTAATAAAACGTATCTTAGGATTCGACAATGATACTGTAGAAATTCCTTGAGAACGTGCCGAAAAAAGAGACGGTTACTTGTTGTGGTTTCACGGTAAACAACCAGCGAGTTTGTCGAGAGCGGTCCCTGATCAAGTTTTCATCTATTCTAATATATGTGAGTCGAGTATTGTTGGTGACACGCTTGCTTCTCTGTTAAAAATTGGAAATTTGAACGCTAAAGAAGATCATTTTGGCAGCACCATTGTCAAGAGATATACTCCACCAACTTACGTCCCCCTGCTTCATAACCGCTTTCATATAATCGACATACATATAAGAGATCAATTTGGCAAACCAATAGCATTTGAGATTGGAACACTGACCGTGGTGTTACATTTTCGAAAAGTATTCTTTTAAGCAAGTTGTAACATGCTTTAATACGATGGATACCATCCCCAATACGGAGGTGGTCGAGGGGTTAAGCATGTGTTTGCAGGATCGTACAGGCAAAGAGACCATGGATTAGGTTCTTTTTTCACGGGCTTGTTTAGGAGTTATCAGAGAAGCATTTAAAAATCGTATGAACGGGTCTGACAAAAATTTGATACGCAAAGCCGCAGAGAAAGTGGTTCATCTGATGGAAGGTTCGGGATATAATGCTTTACCACGCAAGATAATAGTACAGTCTCATCGCAGAGGTGTCAGAGGAAACAACTCGTTAAACAGTATTAAGAACATGAAAAAAAAATCGTTTAATAGTAGTCAAAAGACGCATAGGCAGTCGAAAGAAAAATAAAGAAAGCGTAAAAAGAGAAAATTAAGCAAAAAAATGAGATCTACTGGCCGTAAAAGAAAAACACGAAAAAGGAGGAAGAATAAAAAACTAAAAGAAATGGACATTTTTGGATAACAATGTCTTTCTTACACAGCCATACCGATACTTGTCTAAAGAGTGAATTGGATTTATTTTCCGTTCCGCCAACGCAGACCGCATTAAAAGCTACTCGATGGGTGCATTACAAACCTGTTTCGTCGTTAAGCGACGAGAGTCCTATAGAGTTTGTTATAAGCTCTTCAAACGAAGATTACATAGATCTTGCTCATACGTTACTCAGAGTAAATGTAAAATTGACACCTTACGACGAGGATGGGGATGCGCTAGTAGCACCAGTGAACAATTTTTTGCATTCGATATTCAACCAAGTCAACGTATTTTTTAATCAAAAACTCGTCACACCTCCAAATAATGCATACCACTACAGAGCGTATATTAAAACGCTTTTAAACTACGGACCGGCTGCAAAAGCATCTCATTTATTAACGACTCTTTGAAAAAGCAATGTTGGTGGAGAAATGGATGAATTACCTGGATCGAACGAAAATGCAGCACTTACTAAACGGCAAGAATATTTAAAGGATAAAAAATCTTGGATTCGATTGGACATTTACACTGCGATGTATTTAATCAAAAAAATTATTACTAAACGGTGTCGAAGTTCGTTTGTGGTTAGTAGGAGCAAAAGATGCGTTTTGTCCTATGGATGGTTCAACAAAAAATTATTCCCTCAGTATCACCGAGGCAACACTTCTGATTTACCGAGTAAAAGTTAGCCCTACTGTACTGATCGCACACGCAAAAACTCTGACAAACACTACAGCAAAATATCCAATTACATTCGTCGAAGTTAGATATTTTACGCTGCATAGTGGTATTAGCGGTGATTTTTTAGATAATTTTATCCTTGGCCAACTTCCGAAAAGGATTATTTTAGGTTTAGTGGACAGCAGCATTTGACGGGGATTAAAAATGAAATCCTTTCGATTTTCAAAATTATTCTATAAATTTTTTGTCGTTATATGTCGACGGTGTACAAGTACCGAGTAAGCCGTTACAACTGAATTTCACTGGAGCATCACAAATGTTTGTAGAAGCATATCATACATTATTTTCCGAGACCAGCATCTACTACATGAACGAAGGAAATAACATTTATAGAAAAGATTATCCCAACGTATGTTGTCTGTTTGCATTCGATCTAACACCCGACCTCCCGGCACAAATTGCAGGCCATTGGAATGTACTAAAGAATGGTACGGTGCGTATTGGAGTGCATTTCGAGGCACCGCTAACGACGACTATAAATTGTGTTTTGTACGCGGAATAGGACAATATTTTGGAAATGGATTTAAATCGTCAAGTAGTAGTAGATTTTAACTCATAAATGGATTTGCTTCAGTTACGCAGAGCACTTTGCAACATTCCTGCAGCGACAGTTGGTATATTTCCTGCAGACCAACTCCCCTTCGTGTGAGCGCGCCACCATCGATCTCTCACCACATTAATCGTCTCAGAAGAGATTGTAATACTTATCTATGGAATATGCAACAGCTACAAGATATCGATTCAAGATTGTGCGGCAATTATTGTATTGACTTTTTATTTTTCATGCATAACAATTATTCTTTGGATACATTTTGCTCATTTTTTTCATCGGATACTATTATTAATGATAGAATAGCTGTAAAATTATTCAACCGAATTACTAGAAGTAACAAATTTAAAGATAAGCGTATTAAAAATAATTCGTGTATTTAAACGAGTAAATCTAAGCATAACATTTGATATAGCTTGCACATGTATAATTACATTGGTATAAAAACTATCGCAGTATTATTACGATTCCGTTTGAATTTATATTGAATTTATGATAAAATTTCCGAAAACTAGTATTAGGTTATGATAATTGGATCTTGCGACAACGATGCCAGGCAGTATTGTTTGTATTTTAACATGTGTGTTGTTCAATAATTGTATTATTTGAATCGTCTGTCTTTTATAATTTTAAAGCCTTCTCAAAACTCCGCTCGATTTTCCTGTAAAAATTAAAAACTCCTAACATTTTGTGGCAAACTGCAATCGGTAATCAAACTTCAAATGTATGACACATATATATATATATATATATATATATATATATATATATATATATATACATGATTGGTGTCTGCTATATGCCTACCCCCAAGCAAGCCTCTACGGACTCCGTAACTCGTGACGTCACCCCAAGTTTTCTGACCCGAGCAGTCCTCGCCGTTTGCGACGTCACTCGGACCTGTCTCTCTTTCTCTCTCTCTCACCCCGCTCCAAACTTTTCCGACCGACCAAAACTGTTTCGACTCTGTATTTGTAGAATTAGTTACTCAGTGTTTAGAAATATTGGCCACAAATTCTTTTTCTGTTGAAAACCTATGTGTGAACTATACTGAATATAAGAATAAAATGTATACATACATATACATGTATATTTAGACAAAAAATAGAGGGAATAGGGGTGTTTGTGCAGCTTTCGTCATCAATCTGACGAGTACAGGGACGGGTTAATGAGTTAAGGTGCAAAAAAAAAGAGTGAACACAGCAGGTTTGTGGTTTTAATGCACAGTGGGCTTTATTGACCATATGCTGCTCTTGCCACTGCTGTGTTACTCGGTGATCGCCGAGTAAGCGGATACCGCGGAACGGTCAAGTGAGCTCTTATAGGCACCAGAGATCATTAACTTGGTAGAGGTAAATTTATTAGTAATAAATTTATGCAAAACGATAAGAAGACTGCAAATAATGAATAATAATTATAGTAAAGGATAGCCCCGACGGTAACAAATCTCTCCGTTTTAGAGAGTTTGTAATAAATTTTCTCGAGCAGTGGCAAAGCTACATTAGTCGAAGTAGGTAGCACTCTTGATACAAAGTAACGCAATCATACATTTATCCGTTATCGTTTGACAAAGGTCTGCGGCCTCGTTCACTCTCACTTTCGTGCTACTTTATTAAGTGTCTATGTTCATATCATTTTTCCTCTTCACTTTACTTTAATTACGTGGTCAAAAATTGTAGCGTCGTGGTTTCTTAGGAACTTGTGGAACTCGTCTGAGCTAGCTTCCAATGGTCTCACTGACTCATCCGGTGAATTGCACCTCCGTGTGATAGCTGATCTAATCTCCTGAATGGACCCTGGTGGTCGGATAAGGCGTGGATCCTGAGGAGGATCGGTGGTAGGCGGGGTGATTTGAGCTGATTCCGCTGGGTCGGAGCGTACATCTGGCAGTGGTGGGCGATCAACTTCCTCTGTATGTGCAGGCTTGAGCTGGGAAACGTGGAATTTTTTCGTAGTTTGGCCTGTAGTAGACGTCTCCTCATACATAAGCTAGTACCGGGAAGGGACCCTCCTACATTTGAGCGAAGCCAGCGCCGAATTGTTCTAAGCCCTTTGAGAGTGGGTGGCTACATGTGTAGACCAGAGTACCTGGTGTAAGGGTAAGGCCTGGCTTACCAACAGGGTAGCAACGCTGCTGGTATTGAGTCTGTCGACAGACGATATCAGCATGCTCAGCCGAAGGAAATCGTTGGGCAAGCTGCTGGGTTCTCCATTCACCTGGCCTTGTAGCATCGTGGTCCAACAGCAGTTGAGCCAGAGAGACTCCAGTCACAGCGTTGCGGCGATTTCAAAGCTGATATAGTACCCGAGGCAGGTAAAGGTCCTACATGTGGTGTGGCTGCTATGTAGGAATAATCTCGGCTCTTTTTTGATCTTCTGGTTGCGTCGTTCTGTCGGGTTAGCCCGGTAATGGTATACCGGAGTGGTCCAGTGCTGGACTTCTCAACGAGTGCAGGCGTCCTGCCAATGTGGCTGATTAATTGGCGACCGTTGTCACTGAAGATAGCGCAAGGGTATCCCCACTATGTGAAGACCTCGTCTTCAAACAGTTTGGTTAATCGAGGAGCTTCTGATGACAAGCCAATGGGAAAAGCTTCTACCCACTAACTAGAAAGATCTGTAACAACAAGAATAAAGCGTCTTTCCCTAAAAATGTGATTGTCGATACAGTAAAAAACGTAGAACAATTTTTAAATGTTACAAAGTTTGCCAAAGAAAGTTCTGAAAAAATTAGATATAATATAATTAATTGTTTACAAAACAAAATTGATAATACTTATCACATTAAACATAAAGATAGGATATTTGCAGAAAAGTTAAGAGAGGCACAAATATTTTCAAAGACCAATAACATCCTACATACCATGGCAAATAAGGAAAACTCCAGAGTTGCAATAAATATCCATGTCTATAAGGAAAGAATACAGCATCTTTTGGCTGATCAAGATACATACAAAATAGTTAAAGAAAATCCTTGACCTATTTTACAGAACAAGATAAAAACTTTGATGACTAACTGGAATGATAACAATTATTTTTCAAAACAATTTAATAAAAACGCCCTTACCCAAACCGACTGTACTCTTCCCAAAATTTATGGTCTCCCCGAAATTCATAAACTTGACAACCCTTTACGCCCTATAGTTTCCTCTATCGGTGGCCCCTCCTACAAATTTTCAAAAATTTTTTGACAATATTCGTAATTAGCAGTCTCAAAATCCTTAGAAAACGTGTGTCGCTTCTTTTTAAAAAATTTCAACCCAATATTTGTTTAATCATTTAGTTTAAACATTTTTTTCTTGCGTTTGAAGAATTAAATTTGTAATCAGCACTCTCGAAAACCATAGAAAGCACCGTTTTCCGATTTTTCATAATTCAACTGTTGATTTAAATTAGACATTAAGTAGCAGGTTTGGCCAATATGACTACTTTGGTGCCACCTACACAATACAGACGAGTTCGTGCCCGTAAAGGGACTCGGATTCTTAAAGTAGAGATCAAAACGAGTGAAACGGTACCAAAAAATAATTTTTCGAAGCAAAATTGGGTTAAAGTCGAGTTTTTGGTCGTTTTTTCAGCGATCTGGCCCACTGTGCGCCGGAGGGAAGTGACCTTCGGGGTTTCTAAAGTTTCCAGACGGCTGTAACGTAAGTGGCGGGGCACGGGTAGCAGCCGGTTACTGCTTTCTGTTACCGATTTACAAACTCTGGCGGAGAAATTTTAATACGTAAAATTTTTGAACTTCTAAAGAACATGATGCTGACTGTGGTTAGCCGCAAAATAACGCATTATGTCACTCGCAAAATATTTAAACCATTAGTACGGATTTCCAACATCCAGTTTGAAAAAGGAGTAACTTTAGATTTGCATGTATAGAGCAAGCTAATTATCATTTTGCTAAGGTAAGCGATTATTTTAATAATATCGACAAATATTAAATAGATCAGCTGGAGACAGATGATATTAGCTGGATATTTACCACATCATATGACATAAAATCTGTTGAATTGAACAAACAATTATTGGGTATTAAGCAAAAGGATTTCAAGACAAAAAGAAACGTGTAATACACCTATTGTTAGGCACAAGTGCCCTTTTTTAAGGGCTCACCCAAGCCGTCAAATGTGTGGACGGAGGGCTTTGCCGAATTGAGCATGGATAAACGTTAGCTGATAAATGCAAGGATCGCATTGTAAACGAGTTGCTTAGCTTGTTTACTTATTATAATTTCCAATACAATTAACGCATTAAGTTTGGAAAAGTGAATCAAAAAACATTTACTATCAGTACGGGAAAATGTAAAGTGGCAACTTTATTCTCTGATCGACAGTTATTATTGGAAGCATCATTTTGACATGAGATTCTCAAAATTAGTAACGTATTGTCTAGAATTATTTGTGAACGATACACAATTAAAATTGATGAGTTAATAATGTATGATCAAATTTGTATACCTATTTCGTTTTTTAATAAATGTATTAAAGAATTTTTTAACATAATTTTTAAAAACCTTCTCAATCACCGCTTCTTTTTCCTCAACAAATTTCAAAATTTTCCGCATTTTGCGGGTAACCACAGTCAGTGTCATGTTCTTTAGAAGTTCAAAAATTTTACGTAATAAAATTTCTCCGCCAGAGTTTGTAAATCGGTAACAGAAAGCAGTAACCGGCCGCTACCCGTGCCCGCCACTTACGTTATGGCCGTCTGGAAACTTTAGAAACCCCAAAGGCCACTTCCCTCCGGCGCACAGTGGGCCAGATCGCTGAAAAAACGACCAAAACCTCGACTTCATCCCAATTTTGCTTCAAAAAATTATTTTTTGGTACCGTTTCACTCGTTTTGATCTCTACTTTAAGAATCCGAGTCTATTTTCCGTGCACAAACTCGTCTATATTGTGTAGATGGCGCCAAAGTAGTCATATTGGCCAAACCTGCTACTTAATGTCTAATTTGAATCAACAGTTAAATTATGAAAAATCAAAAAACGGTGCTTCAATGGTTTTTAAGGGTGCTAATAACGAATTCAACTCTTAAAACGCAAAAAACCAATTGCGTTAACCAATTCTTTGAACAAATATTCAGTTAAAATTTTTTAAAAAGAAGCGATACATGTTTTCTATGGTTTTTGAGAGTGCTGATTACGAATTCAATTTTTTAAACGCAAAAAAAATGTTTAAACTAAATAATTAAACAAATATTGGGTTGAAATTTTTTAAAAAGAAGCGACACACGTTTTCTAAGGATTTTAAGACTGCTAATTACGAATCTGACTCTTAAAATACAAAAAAAATTTGTTCCAACAAGTAGTATAAATAATTTTGTAGTGGTAGTCAATAATACAAGTCAATTGTTTTTGGTAATTAACTACACGCAATGTGTCGGTGGCTGCTTGCCACCTTCATCAGGCATATCTGAAATAATTTATTAAGTATAAAATACACCCAACAAAAGCTTACAAAATTGTCCCTATTATGAAAACGGTCGATAAACATTACCTTTTTGGTTAAAATTACTGTAGAAATTGCACATGGTGCTTGTCAACATTTACAAAATACTTTGGAGTGTCAAGTCTAGTATGTAAACAATACAAACGTAATATATATTGTGTTAGCAATAAGGTATATCAAAAGTAGAATTTCTGAATCAAGTAGTGAAACGTAGTACCTTGTTATATCACACAAACAATAAAAACCAACATGTACCATGGTATTACTTAATTGAACTGTATGTAGGTAGTGTAATTATCCTTGCAAAATTCGCAAAGCATTATATAATATCACAGTTATTCTTAAAGACTGACTATGACTAGATTTAATTGACATAGAATAATAAAGTAAGGTACTGTGCAGCGTAAATGTGTGTGGAGTATATGCTTATAAAGCAGTAGTGTAGATAGTGATGTGAGACCTACGAGTATAAATATGTTTAAGTGTCTATAGATATAAAATGCTCTGCCAATATGCCTATAATTACAATATTTTAAGCTTATGTAGAAGGGGACTGTATACATTATATTAATCCTTAGTGTCTTCTTTTTAGCGCATTTAATTTAAGTAATTGCTTTGAAATATTTTCAAAGACAGTATTAATAAATGGAATGAAGATACATTTTTTATTGTTGAAATGAGGTGGCAATGGGGGGCTAAAACAGGACATGTCTTTTTTATTGATTAAGTCGATTCGTTTTTTTATGTAATGATGTGTGAACTTTATTGGATATCCATTTTTACTAAGAATATTTTTAATTAACGTAATATTTTTTTTATGAAACAGTTTGTCAGAAAGTAAAATGGCTTTATCTACCAGTGAGTAAACCATAGCTATTTTTTGGTTCAAGGGGTGGATTGAATGAAATTAAAGAACCCTGCCTGAGTAAGTTGATTTACTATACCAATCAGTAATAAGTTCATTGTTATTTTCTAAGATGTAAGCTTCTAAAAAATCTCTGCTGTTTTTTTACTCTAATTCATAAGTGAAATTTAATCTGTCATGGTAAGAATTAAATATAATAACTATTTTATTTACTTTATCTGAAGGAATTATGGTAAGTACGTCATCGACATATCTACCAAAGTATATTGGGGTGAAAAAAAGTTGACTCAGGCAGTCCTCCTCATGGTCCATCATAACTATGCCTGCAAAAGTTGATGAAAGAGGGCTACCCATGGCTGTACCATGAATCTGTTGATAAAAGACATTGTCAAACTGGAAATCATTGTCTGTCATAAGAACATCAACGGCTTCAAAGAGGTCCTGGAGCGAATATTGTACGACTTAACGATGTGATGGTATCTTCTTTCAATACCATTTTGAACAAGTTCAATAGGGGTATTGGTAAAAAGAGAGGAAACATCTAGTCTAATCATGATATAATTATCTGGAATGTGCAAATTATGTAGCGTACCAATCAAATCAATACTGTTTTTTATATATCATCTGGGTTTATTAAAGTTACTTTTTATAATATTGTCAAAAATTTTTGAAAATTTGTAGGAGGGGCCACCGATAGAGGAAACTATAGGGCGTAAAAGGTTGTTAAGTCTATGAATTTTGGGGGGACCATGAATTTTGGAAAGAGTACAGTCGGTTTGGGTAAGGGCGTTTTTATGAAATTGTTTTGAAAAATAATTGTTATCTTTTCAGTTAGTCATCAAAGTTTTTATCTTGTTCTGTAAAATAGGTCGAGGATTTTCTTTAACTATTTTGTATGTATCTTGATCAGCCAAAAGATGCTGCATTTTTTCCTTATATACATGGATATTTATTGCAACTGTGGAGTTTCCCTTATTTGCCATAGTATATAGGATGTTATTAGTCTTTGAAAATATTTGTGCCTCTCTTAACTTTTCTGCGAAGATCCTATCTTCTTGTTTAATGTGATAAGTATTAATAATTTTGTTTTGTAAACAATTAAATATATTTTATCTAATTTTTTAAGAACTCCCTTTGGCAAACTTTGTAACATTTAAAAATTGTTCTACGCTTTTTACTGTATCGACAATCACATTTTTATCTCCTAAAGTAGTTAGTAAATTGTATTTCGGACCTAGAGATATAACATTGATGATTTTGTCAGGAATATTGGCTCCAGGTAAATTATGAAACCAATTTGAGTTAAAGTTTATTACACCAGTAATTAAATTATTTTTACTAAATACAGCTTTGTAGAGAAAATTTAATTTGTTAATGTGTTGTCTGTCACTAGAAAATTGCGTGTTAAAAAATATGCTTACAGTTTCAGTCGGGATTAAGTTTTTGAGTTTTATAAGAATTCTATCTTGGTTTTTATTAAGAAAATTCAAGTGTATGTTTTTATCTTCTATTTAAATGTTCAACAACTTAGTACCAATCTTATTCACAAAGCTGCTTAACTTAATATTGGATGTTTTGCTATTGAAATTAAAAGCTTCTAATTTTTTAAGTGAATTGCAAATTTGTTTCGGTCTTACATCATGTTTTCTACATTTTATTAAAAATTTTAGTTGGGACCTAGTTTTTAAACACTTTCTGTGTGTTGTTATTTAATCCTTGAGTAATCTGGTAGAAGATTTTCCAAAGGACTGCTCAATGCTGAGGAAAAATTGATGGTGTGTGTCCTTAAAATGCTCCATTGTAAGGGAATTTTCAATTCAGACCCTTGTATTCAATAATGTTGTTGTGATCACTTGTATATATATAGTTTTGTAGTGGTAGTGAATAATACAAGTCAATTGTTTTTGATAATTAACTACACGCAACGTTTTAGTGGCTGTTTGCCACCTTTATCAGGCGTCTAAAATGATTTATTAAGTATAAAATACACCCAATAAAAATTTACAAAATTGTCCCTAATATGAAGACGGTCGATAAAAATTACCTTGTTGGTTAAAATTACTGTAGAAATTACACATGGTGCTTGTCAACACTCACAAAACACTTTAGAGTGTCAAGTCTAGTATGTAAACAATACAAACGTAATATATATTCTGTTAGCAATAAGGCATATCAAAAGAATAATTTCTGAATCAAGTAGTTAAGCGTAGTACCTTGTGTCACCACACAAACAATAAAAACCAACATGTACCATGGTAATACTTAATTAAACTGTATGTAGGTAGTGAAATCATCGTTGCAAAATTCGCAAAGCATAATATGATATCACAGTAATTCTTAAAGACTAACTATGAATAGATATAATTGACATAGAATAATAAGGTTAGGTACTATGCAGCGTAAATGTGTGTTGAGTATATGCTTATAAAGCAGCTGTGTACATAGTACTGCGAGACCTACAAGTATAAATATGTTTTAGTGTCTATAGATATAGAATGCTCTGCGAATATGCCCATAATTACAATATTTTAATCTTATGTATAAGAGGACTGTCTATATTACGTAAATCCTTGGTGTCTTCTTTTTTATTAATGGACCTTTTTTGTAAATTGATATGTATCATTTCAGTAATTCTTCTTTTGTTCAAATTACTTTCCTTATCTAAAATGTTTATTTGTTCAAAGTCAAAATGGTGACCGGATTGCAAAATATGTTCGTTAATGACAAAATATTTTTTCCGTCTTTTTCGTATTTTTTTTTGTGTTTATCAACCCTTATGGAGATTTTGCCTTTAGTTTCACCAACATAAGAGGCATCACAGTCAAGACAATTAATTTTGTAAACCCATTAGTTTGATCATCCATCTTTGTAAGATCTTTGCCTCTTTTTATAATTTTTATTAATGATTTGGTAATTCTGGAAACAGTTAGCACATTTAATTTAAGTAATTGCTTTGTAATATTTTTAAAGGCAGTATTAATATATGTAATAGAGATACATTTTTATTGTTGAAATCGGGTAGCAATGGGGGGTTGAAACAGGACGTGTCTTTTTTATTGATTAAGTTAATTCGTTTTTTTATGTAATGATGTGTGAACATTATTGGATATCCATTGTTACTAATAATATTTTTAATTAACGTAATATTTTGACATCAACGAGCATATTTTGCAATTAAGTCGCCATTTTGACTTTAAACAGATAAACATTTTAGATAAGGAAAGTAATTGGAACAAAAGAAGAATTTCTGAAATGATACATATTAATTTACATAAAAGGTCCATTAATAAAAAAGAAGACACCAAGGATTTACATAATATATACAGTCCCCTTCTACAAAAGCTCCAAATATTGTATTTATGGGCATATTGGCAGAGCATTTTATATCTATAGACACGTAAACATATTTATACTCGTGGGTCTCACAACACTATGTACACTACTACTTTATAAGCAAATACTCTACAAATATTTACGCTGCATAGTAACTTACCTCATTATTCTATGTCAATTAAATATAGTCATGGTTAGTCTATAAAAAGTACTGTGATATTATATTATGCTTTGCGAATTTTGCAACGATAATTACTCTACCTATATACAGTTTAATTAAGTATTACCATGGTACCTGTTGGTTTTTATTGTTTGTGTGATGTAACAAGGTACTACGTTTCACTACTTGATTCAGAAATTCTACTTTTGTTATGCCTTATTGCTAACACAATATATATTACGTTTGTATTGTTTACATACTAGACTTGACACTCTAAAGTTTTATAAATGTTGACGATCTCCATGTGCAATTTCTATAGTAATTGTAACCAACAAGGTGATGTTTATCGACCGTTTTCATAATAAGGACAATTTTGTAAATTTTTGTTAGGTGTATTTTATACTTAATAAATTATTTCAGACGCCTGATAAAGGTGGCAAACAGCCACTGAAACGTTGCGTGTAGTTAATTACCAAAAACAATTGTCTTGTATCATTGACTGCAACTACAAAATTATATATATACAAGTGATCACAATAATATTATTAAATAAAAGGGTCTGAATTGAAAATTTTCTTACAATGGAGCATTTTAAGGACAAACATGATAAATTTTTTCTCAGCATTGAGCGGTTCTCTGGTAAATCTTCTACTAGATAGCTCAAGGATTGGATAACAACACACAAAAAGTGTTTAGAAACTGGGTCTTAAATTAAGTTTTTAATAAAATGTAGAAAACATGATGTAAGACCAAAACATATTCGCAATTTACTTGAAAAATTAGAAGATGTTGAACATTGAAATAGAAGTTAAAAACATACACTTTAATTTCCTCAATAAAAAACAAGACAGAATTCTAATAAAACTCAAAAACTTAATCCCGACTAAAACTCTAAACATATTTTTTGACACGCAATTTTCTAGTGACCAAAGAATCATAGAAAAACTTCACAAACAACACATTAACAAATTTAATTTTCTCTACAAAGCTGTTTCTAGTAAAAATAATTTGACTACTGGTGTAATAAACTCTAACTTAAATTGGTTCCATAATTTAACTTGTGTCAATATTCCTGACAAAATCATCAATGTTATATCTCTAGGTCCGAAACACAATTTACCAACTACTTTGAAAGATAAAAATGTGATTGTCGATACAGTAAAAAACGTAGAACAATTTTTAAATGTTACAAAGTTTGCCAAAAAAAGTTCTAAAAAAAATTAGATATAATATAAGTAATTGTTCACAAAACAAAATGATTAATACTTATCACATTAAACATGAAGATAGGATTTTTGCACAAAAGTTAGGAGAGGCACAAATCTTTTAAAAGACTCATAACATCCTATATACCATGGCAGATACGGGAATCTCTACAGTTACAATAAATATACATGACTATAAGGAAGAAATGCAGCATATCTCGGCTGATCAAGATATATACAAAATGGTTTAAAAAAATCCTCTACCTATTTTACAGAACAAGATAAAAACTTTGATTACTATCTGGTATGATCACAATCATTTCTCAAAAAAATTTCATAAAAACGCCCTTACCCAAACCAACTGTACTCTTCCCAAAATTTATGGCCTCCCTAGAATTCATAAGCCTAACAACTCTTTACGCTCTATAGTTTCCTCTATCGGTGGCCCCTCCGACAATTTGTCCAAAATTTTTGACAATATTATAAAAAGCAACTTAAATAAATCCAGATAATATATAAAAAAAGTATTGATTGTATTAGTAAGCTACATAATTTGCACATGCCAGATAATTTTATCATGATCAGCCTAGATGTTTCCTCTCTTTTTACCAATACCCCTATTGATCTTGTTAAAAATGGTATTGAAAGGAAATACCATCACATCGTGAAGTCGTACAATATTTCACTCCAGGACGTCTTTGAAGCCGTTGATGCTCTTATGACAGGCAATTATTTCCAATTTGATAAGGTCTTTTATCAACAGATTTATGGTACAGCCATGGGTAGCACCGTTTCACCAACTTTCGCAGACATAGTTATGATGGACCTTGAAGAGGACTGCCTGAGTAAACTTTCTTTGACCCCAATATACTTTGGTAGATATGTCAATGACATACTTACCATAAATTTTTCAGATAAAGTAAATAAAAAAGTAAATATATTTAATTCTTACCATGACAGATTAAAATTCACTTATGAATTAGAGCAAAGTAACAGCATACATTTTTTAGAAGTTAATACCTTAAAAAATATAAATAAACTTATTACTGATTGGTAAAATAAATCAACTTACTCAGGCAGGGTTCTTAAATTTCATTTAAACCACCTTTTGAACTAAAAAAATAGCTATGGTTTACTCACTGGTAGATAAAGCCATTTTACTTTCTAACAAATTGTTTTATAGAAAAAATATTACGTTAATTAAAAATATTTCTAGTAACAATGGATATCCATTGACGTTCACACATCATTACATAAAAAAACCAATCAACTTAATCAATAAAAAAGACATGTCCTGTTTTAACCCCCCATTGCCACCCGATTTCAACAATAAAAAATGTATCTCTATCCATATATTACTACTGTCTAAAAATATTTTAAAGCAATTACTTAAATCAAATGTGCTTACTGTTCTCAGAATTATCAATTCATCAAAAAAAATTATAAAAAGAGGCAAAGATCCTACAAAGATGGATGATCAAACTAATGTAGTTCACAAAATTAATTGTCTTGACTGTTATGCCTATTATGTTGGTGAAACTAAACGCAAAATCTCCATAAGCGTTGATGAACACAAAAAAATACAAAAAAGACGGAAAAAAATTATGTCATTAACGAACATATTTTGCAATTCGGTCACCATTTTGACTTTGAACAGATAAACATTTTAGATACAGAAAGTAATTGGAACAAAAGAAGAATTTCTGAAATGATACATGTTAATTTACAAAAAAGGTCCATTAATGAAAAAGAAGACACCAAGGATTTACATAATGTATACAGTCCTCTTCTACATAAGCTTAAAATATTGTAATTATGGGCATATTGGCAGAGCATTCTATATCTCTAGGCACTTAAACATATTTATACTCGTTGGTCTCAGAACACTACTGCTATATAAACATATACTCTACACACATTTACGCCGCATAGTACCATACCTTATTATTCTATGTCAATTAAATCTAGCTATAGTTAGTCTCTAAGAATTACTGTAATATTATATTATGCTTTGCGAATTTTGCAACGATAATTACACTACCTACACACAGTTCAATGAAGTATTACCATGGTACATGTGAGTTTTTATTGTTTGTGTGATGTAACAAGGTACTACGTTTCACTACTTGATTCAGAAATTCTACTTTTGATATGCCTTATTGCTAACACAATATATGATACGTTTGTATTGTTTACATACTAGACTTGACACTCTAAAGTATTTTATAAATATTGACAAGCACCATGTGCAACTTCTACAGTAATTTTAACCAACAAGGTAATGTTTATCGACCGCTTTCATAATAGGGACAATTGTGTAAACTTTTGTTGGATGTATTTCATACTAAATAAATTATTTCAGACGCCTGATGAAGATGGCAAACAGCCACTGAAACGTTGCGTGTAGTTAATTACCAAAAACAATTGACTTGTATTATTGACTACCACTACAAAATTATTTATATACAAGTGATCACAACAACATTATAGTATAACTAATTATTGGGGTTAATATTTTGAAACTGTTCGACACACGTTTTTTAAAGTCATTGAGATTGCTTTTCACGAATTTTACAATCATTGTACAAAAATATATCTTTACAGTGGGTCAGATCTTAGCAAAACGATTAAAACCTCGTATTAACGCAAAAAATATAATTTTTTTGATTGTTGCGAAAACCAATGCTATTTTCTTGTTTAGTCTATTACATATATGCGAGTCTATCTACTGACTATTGTGTATTAGAAAATAGTACCATTTTCTCACACTTCAGAAGCATTTAGATATTTTTAAAAAATGGACCTACAAGATAAAATGTGCGTAAATACTGAGATTCTATTCCTTCTAAATAATCATACTCATCAGATATTAAGATTAAAAACCAGACAAATCTAAATTATAATAACAAAAAAACGGGAATATCAACACATGTGCTGCATATCAGGAATGTATCATTAGAAGAATATAAAATTGCAAAAGAGGATAGCTTTCCAGAGATTACACAGATTTTGAGTTTTTTTAAATTTAGTTCGGGAGACATGTATTGGTGCATATGAGATACGCACAAGGGTGTTTTATATATCACATTATCTATGTCATCACAATGAAGGAGAAAATCAATTAGTATGACATTAACGTCAAGTACTAGTGCAGCAAGGAAAATAATCTTGCTCTTCTCGCATACTATTGCCAATAAAAACACAGTTTACATAATAAAACAAAATGTAACTTGAGTTAAAATTTAGTTTGCAATAAGATTAACAATTTAAGTGGAATATTCAAATGTCAACGTAAAAATTAGAATTGTTCTTTAGTAATGAACGTGTTATACATAATTTTAAATATTATTTTTTAATTTAAATACTATAGAACATTATCTAATATTTATGTTTTGTAATCTCTTGTGCTCGTAACTTTCTCAAAATATGAAATTATTTAGAACTGTATTTTGTAACATTTATCTTCAACAAAAACAATAGTTATTTAGTAATTGTGTACGTCGAGTACTGAATAATATTTTTGCTAGTGTATGCATACGTGCATATGCGAGTATGTACCAACATTTATTTGCACTTTATATACTTGCATTTCGGTTGATAGCAGTATTTTTACAAATCAGGAGCATAGTTTTTGTGACATTACAAAATTTAACATGTTGATATTCCTTTTATGAGGTAGGAGTGTCTGATTTTGTGTGTTAATGCGCACGCACTAGTGTTAATGTAACTATGTAGATTGGTGGGTGGGTGGTTAGGTATGTGTTAGTGTGTGATATAACAATACAAGTGACTTAACTTCTCAGTAAAATTCTCCACCACAAATATTGATAGCAATTTCCGTAAAATTTAAGCAATAAAAAAGATTCATTTGTGTTTAAGATTTATTCTTATTATGAATAAATTTTTTTACAGAATGTTTTTTGCCATCTTAAATTTTTTTTATATAAAAAATCTTACTATACTTTCGAAGTTGTTTTAAAGCAAAGATCCACTTGCACATATTTTTCTAGCAACTTTTTTAACGTTAATAAATGAAGCCTTTTCCAACAATGAGTACTCTTCAAACTAATAATCTTGATATTTTGATTTGGCTTTATTTCAAATCAACTAAAATTTACAAATAATAACACTTATTATTTAAAAAAGTATTTAATACAATACTGCAGTTTTTTTAATTATCTATATTTCTATGTCTTGTTTGTATGTACAAATACTCGCAACATAAAAAATTTACATGGTCTTGTTATGATTAGTACATGTATGCATATATATATGTATACTAGTTGGGTTCCGCCCCCTGCGCGCTCCGCGTTCCAACCCCTACATTTCAATATTTCTATTCTTATGTCTAAGTAATAAATTCAAGAATTTACTTTTTAATACATATATATTTATGTACAATTATAGATAACCAAAGCCGTCTCATAAAAATTTGCTAAAAATTCGAACATATATAGTCAATACGAGGGTGGTCCGATAAGTACTTAGCCTCACCGCCCGATGGCGCTGCTATGGCTAGAGAACTATACTATCGTATAGTACATTCTAGCAGACGGCT